>JAJMAW010000033.1:0-126532 GCA_030565085.1 Sugiyamaella pinicola | reverse complement strand
GCACTCTGCAAACTTGGTCTGTTGCCACAGTGTGTTGGCTTTGTCTTGAGAAGTGAGAGGAATGAAGAGGGACTTATGCCAATTGATCCTGGACTGGGTAGCTGCGCAATATGCATCCAGTATCTTTTGGGTCCGCACGAGTTCTTGTGGGTTTTGTTGGGCAACTAGCACGTCGTCTGCGAATGCTGACACTTGGAATGTGTCAACGTCGATAATAGGAGGCCGGCTAACGTAGCCAAGGCGTTCATGAATGCCTTCGGTTCGTCTTAACGCGCACAGGAGAGGTTCAACCATGATCGCAAAGAGAGTAGGAGAGAGAGGGTCTCCCTGCCTTACCCCCGATTTCACCGGGAAGATCGGTCCCCTATGTCCGTTTATCATAGTCCGACTACGATTGTTTGTGAGAGTTAGCTCGATCATGGCACGGAAGCGCGGACCAAACCCAAAGACTTCTAACACTTTCGTGATATAATCCCTGGACGGCCGGTCGTATGCTTTTTCGAAGTCCAGCGACAGCAGGTAGCCTTGCTGGTTTGAGTTGACGAGAGTCTGTGCGTCAGTGATAGATAGACCTATGTGCCTGCCCGGGATGAAACCGGTCTGGTTAGGGTGGATAATCTTATGGATGTGGTAGAGAAGTCGACGATTTAGTGCGTCCGAGAAAATCTTCACGTCAGTATTGATTAGCGAAATTGGCCGATAGTTCTTGATGTCATGTGACTTTGCCAGGAAAGTTGTGCATTGAAATATATGTGTACAAAAATTTCAATAACTGAAGAGCCTTGCTAGCTCAATCGGTAGAGCGTGTGACTCTTATTACCCAGCAGGGAGAATAGTCATCACAAGGTTGGGGGTTCGACCCCCCCGTAGGGCTTAAATTTTTTTGATGAGTTCCCTTCTATCTGGCGGTTAGTTGATGTAGATTTCTTGTGGTGGAGTCGGCACAACGCATATAGCCGGCCGAGCCAGCAGACGTAATGTTTTGGTACGGCTTCCGGCAATTCATTCTGCCCATTGCGTGTGAAGTTAGGTAGGAATTCGGAATACTTCATCTATATATAATTATCTTCACTAGATATTGTTCATTCATATATGTAACTTACTCAAGAATTAGTTTAAGATGGTCACAAAATAAGAAGTCTTACAATAACGCTGTATAGTCGCACAAGGAGGAAAAGGAGGGAAGGATCTTAGGAGTGATAATAATCTAAACGCGCAGAGAGGGGGGGTCCGACGTAAAAGAAAGGTCCATTCCGGTCCGCTGCGCTCCACTGCGTTCCCCTTCCAATAATTGGGATAGGAGCCTTTCCTTTTAGGTGAATATAATGAAGGAAATTGACTAAAAGGTCAATAGAATGTAACTTTGAAACTTCATATGGGGCTGACATGTGAGGCTTCACTATCCAGGATCCTGACAACTCTCAGGAGTGTTTCCGAAGTCACACGGCTGAATCACATATCCGCATGAAATCCGGCGAAACCATTGTCAGGTGATCAGAGGTATCATTCAAATAGACATGCTCATTCACAGATAGTAACTTACTTAAAGATTAACTCCAAGAGTTACAATGAAGTGTTGCAATGTGTGTATCGGGTGCTCGCAGTAAGGAGAAGGGAAGGAAGGAAGGAAGAGATCCAGAGAGATCAAGGAAAGATCTCGGATGGTTGTGATCCTTAAGTTAATAAGAAAATACAGATATTAAAATTATCTAAAGAAGAAGTTATAAGAAATAGAGAAATTCAACCATTTAAATATTATTTTGACAAGAGGGGAAGAAGGGGAAAGGGAGAGCAAACATCCATGCAAACATCCATGCAAACATCCTTGTAAAACACATGTCACTTAATACGCAACAAAAACGGAAGAGATAGACCAAAAGAGCACAACCAAAAGATAGAGTGAAAGATAGAAAGAAAGAAAGAAAGAAAGAATCATAGATACTATCTCTGAAAAGATAAAGAAAAGAAATAGAAAAGAAATCTCAGATGATTGAGAGATAAAGAGATCTGATAGCATAGTGAACAAACACAGCCGCTCAATTACCCGGAATCCTGACAACAACCCTGTAGCCGCGGCGGCCAGCCAAAAAGTATATAAAGAGCGTGAAATCCATCCGTCTGTTCATTGAAAACCGTGAAATTCGATCATTGCGTGGAATATATTCCATTGCATCTCTATAATTATTTTAGCTCTCATAAACAATTGCTCAATTGCTACCAAACGAATACCACCGGCGGCCGCCTCTGGCGGCTGAGTAGCCCTGAGTTTTTCAATTATAGACAGACAGCTTGTAGAAAAACTACTGAGTATTGTCGATATCAATTGTCGTAGACTTTAAATTGTAGAGAAACTAGCGCGGCTTGCCAGCGGCTATTTTGTTGCCAAATCAGCGAGACGGCGAGAGGCACAAAACCTCGTGGTTCCGCTATTCTACTATTGCATGAGATCCTGACAGAATCATCTTTTCTGCATATTTTTATTGTTCTGTTGACGTTTCTCAAATGGTCTGAAGGTCGGCTAAATGTCAGCTATCCAATAAGACTGAGAATGCCGCACTCCTAGAGCGTTACCCCACAGTCTTTCTGTCTGTCATGTCAGATGCGATTATAATTTTTTATCTTATACATAAAGGCGTGTCTCTACGGATTAATTCTCAGCAAATAACCATTCAGAGACATTGTGTACAATGGATCAGGCTTATACTGATCATGTTCGTCTCCTAACATTCATCGTATTTTAGGGTCCCTTATCCAGCATATTCATGACTTTACAGGAGAAAATCATATCACTGTCGAAGAATGGTTGATGGCGTTGATTTCTCCAACAGAATCGGCCAAATGTCAGACGAAAAGCGTAACGAAGGTATTCCAATTTGTGACGTTCTTGGTCTTGAATCCTTGGTTCATGGCAGGAAGCGTGGAGCCGAATTCGAACTACGGTATGATATTAGTCTTGCTACCAGTGAAGAAGCTGCTGTCATGATAAGAAAGAGAGACGAAATTCTTTCAAGGCCCCTGCTCTTCGTAATGGCAACCATTGAACTGAAAGCTGCATTTCTATAAATAGAACAAAAAAAAGCAACACCCGAGGTGGGAGTCGAACCCACAATCTTCAGATTCCATTTTTACACCCATTTCTAGGCAAATTAGAAGTCTAACGCGTTAACCAATTGCGCTACCCGGGCAGCTGTTGCTGAAAAACTCAGTTTGCTTAGGTAGACATATCAAAATTTTAGTAAATCTGATGTTTGGGTTTTATCCTTATTGGGGATATGCATCGCATATCAACGGCTTAAATAACGTGATTCTCGACCATAACAAGGCAACCGCTTCTCTGAAATATATAAGGCTATGGCAAAGAGTGTAGGACTACGCGATTGAAACCATTGGTAAGCCGTTATCAGATGGTAAATGCCGAATCCCTTTCACCGCGTTGGCATTCTTGTAGATGTTAAGTAAAATGATTGATTGGTTGAGAGACTAGCCGGGTGCTCGGCCTACTCTTTTCAGATCATCTAAAATAGTTCTCGATCCCAAGAAGAGTATGCAAACGGTAGTTAAGTTACTTGCCCCTGCTGCAGCCCCCTATAGCTTGTCACTCAGTGAGCGGTCGCGCCATAGGTTCTTCTCACATTGTCGTGAGAGAACTTACTTCCTTAACTACAAAGTGAAATCCTACCCTACCCTAGAGGGTGTTGATTTTAACACCAAAACTGCTAATAAAATGCTTGTAATTATGTAGGACAGGGTTGCTTATCTATCGGTCAAACTGGCAGAATCATCCATGGGCTGTGGCTACGTTTTCTAGGCTAGCATTTTCAGCCCCGTTGGGGTGATATTTAGGTTTGAGCCAGTATAAAAATAGTTCTTGGAGTGCATGAACTTATAAATTTATTTATTCACAGACGATATCATTACTATATATAGCTTATATGCATGCTCAAGCACGTACTATCAACCTTATGTACCATATGCTTCGTTTTGTATTAAAAAAGAGCACAAACACATCGTAAATCGACCTGCTCAATTAATAAACTTGGAGGGGGCTCAGGGGTAAGGATTGAAGTCAGACACAGCCATGTAACATGCGGCGCGAAAGGCTTCCATCTCAAGATTTGGAAAGCCAGACTATTTATCAGCAGAGACTTCACTGATCCCTTAAAATCATCTGAGATTCATGCTGACATGACGGAAAATATACCGTTACCCAATAAACGAACGATAACTTATATCGATGGTCGGAAGGTTGTTCTAGATGAAAATGGCAAACCGTATGTATAACAATCAAAAGCTGGTTGGCTTTGTATTCACGTGTTCCAAGAAAGCTAATCAGTCCACTTTAGATGCCGTTCATGTAATAGCTTATTAGACTTTCAATTTGCTAATTCGAAAATAAACCCCAAAAAGACGACTATTGAAGACAAAGCGGAAAAGGACAGTGATAGAATGACAATTGACAAGATGGTACAAGGATTTAAAGGAGCTTCCAGTGGCGCTGCTAATGCTAATCCTCATGTTAAAACAGGAGATAAAGACGAAGAGGCTGTTTGGCCACCAGCTGATTGTCCTCCTGACTCTCAATTACTTGGCAGGTCTACTTGGACCCTACTTCATACGATGGCAGCTAATTATCCCGAAAAGGCAACATTCGCAGAACAGGTTGAGATGACTTCATTTCTGAATATCTTCTCCAAGGTCTATCCCTGCTGGTATTGTGCTGCTGACTTTCGCAAATGGTTGGATAAACCTGAAAACAGACCAAATGTTGGTGGTAAAGAGGAGTTCAGTCTATGGCTTTGCGGTGCTCACAATCAAGTGAACAAGAAGCTTGGCAAGGATCAATTCAAGTGTGTCGACTGGAGGTCTCGTTGGTTAGATGGGTGGTCTGATGGAAGATGTGATTGATTTAATGATTAATGTATATAGGAAAACATCATTCTAATCTCTAAATAAAAAAGATATACAGAATATTTTTATTATTATCATTCGCTTTACTTAGTTACTGAGCGGATAATTATCTGTCATAAGTAGCTAGATTCAATGGAACCGAACTACCTCTTCCACTAGGATACAGCTTTGTCTTGCCTTCAAATTTACGTGGTTTAGGAATATCATTTTTATTTCTGAATCTAAACCGCGAATCGTCAATTTTGACCATTGTTGAAGCAGATGTATCGGACGATCCATTCGATCGACTGCCATTGGTAGAACCAGAGATTGTATAGGATGATGGATCGATTTTACGAATATCCGAGGATGCTGATGACACATTTCGGCGGGAAAAGATATTCAGAGATGAGATAGTAGATGTAGTAGGGGTCGAAGGCGACGAAGAAGAGGGAGCTTGAGATGGAGGCGGAGCTGGAGGGGCGGCTGAAGGGGCCGAGGGGGGAGGGGGCGGTACTGAAGGAGCAGATGATTGGTATGAAGGAGGAGGTGGAGGTGGCGGGGCCGGCGGTGCAGCATAAGGAGCAGTGGATGAAGAAGACGATGACGGAGGCGGCGGCGGTGGCGGCGGCGGCGTCGAAGCAGAAGGTGCTGGCGCAGATGAAGTAGAAAATGTCGGAGGGGATGGTGGTGGGGCAGGCGGAGCAGCGGTTGAAGAAAACGACTGGGGAAGAGGCGGAGGAGGTGGTGGTGGAGCCGAAGAGAATGAAGATTGGGCAGATGCAGCCGAAGCAATCGGTGGTGGCGGAGGAGGCGCAGGGGGGCCTGAAAAAGATGAGGTCGATAGTGCAGACGGAGACCTAGATACAGATGAAGCTGATTTACCTGGAATAGGAGGAGTCCTTCCCATCGAGCGAGCCGGAGGAGCTGATGGAGGAGCTAGTGACGAAGGAATCGATGCGGTTGAACTGGTAGATCTTCCTCTGCTAGAAGCACCTGGAATTGGTGGAGCTGGTGCCGAGGGAGGTGGTGGTGGTGCGCCCATAGGAGGCGCATTCCTTGTATCATTATCACCCATACCTGACGATGTGACATGCCGTAGCTTTGGAACTGAAAGAGAGCTAGTAGGCGAGGAAGATGCTGATATAGCATGAGCAGGAGCAGGGGCAATAGGAGGAAGTGGAGGTGGAGGGGGTGGAGCAGAGCCTGTAGGTGGTGGAGGTGCTGAACCAAAAGGTGGTCCTCTTCCTGGAGCTTTTACTGGTGGTCTACTAGACGGCATTGTAGGAGCAGCATTTGGAGGAGGTGGTGGGACATTTGAAGGAGCGTTCGGCCGAGTTGAGACTGAAGGGATTCTAGGAGCACTATTATTAGTTCCACTGCCACTATCTTTACTCCTTTCAACATTAACACCCCCAGCTCTATGTTTTAGTTTGGGCATGCCGCCAGCAAACAATCCCGCAAGCTGTGGTGGCCCCACTGGTGGTTCATTTTCAGATTCTGAAGCCGATGAAGCCGATGCCGATGGTTGATGGTGAGGTCCGCTCGACGTACCTGATGGAATTGGGGGAGCTCCTCCTCTTGGAGGTCTAGGGGTTACCATTCTTCCTTCGCCTCCGCCTCCGCCTCCGCCTCCTCCTTCAGATACAACCCTACCTCCTATCTGCGGAGCACTGCGATCATTTGTTACTGCCTTTTTTAATCTCATTCCCTTGCGAATATCGCCCAGTAAAGCATCTCTACCGCCGCCTCCACCTCCAATTGGAGGTCCTACAGGAGTGGGAGCTGAGGTGGACTGACTAGACAGTGAACCAAATGCCAGAGGAGGAGGAGGAGGGGGTGGTGGAGGTGGTGGTGGTCCTGCCATTTTATAAATTAAAAAAAGTGTATTTCTCCTATTGTACCACTGCTGCTGCTGATACTGATGATGATAGTGAAGACAATGATGTTGCTTTCACAATATTAACTTCTTTGTTTTTACTGCGTATCTCTTATCACGCAATACGCTATCAGACTGTTATTCACAGGCAATATATTAATAACCACTGTTAATTTAATCTCTTTTCCGGGGTCAGAATCCTGACTCTACCGTTCTGAATATGTTTACGATACTGAAGGTAGACACGAGAGACTATTTCATGTGGCTTTGAACAGTACCCTAACCTCCATGTTGGCAGCTTTACCAGAAGTACGCTGCCATTCGCGCAAGCTTTGTGCTCACTATAGAAAAATCATAAATAAAAAAGATCTAATGGTATATAATTGTTCTCATATTTTGTAATACCCACCAATGCATTGCTTTGTAAATGTCTTATGGCGTGAATAATGTAACATTAGTCGGACAGGTCCACGTAAATTCTCACCTTTTTAGCCGCCCCGGGTTGTTCGTCACTTTTTTTGGTCCGTTTTGTGCCTGCAAATCGAACTGACTTGCTGTTTGGAATTTCACTAATATCATCGTCATCTATAACAACAACTTTATGTGGAGAGTTAGGCGTAGGGTCAGGAGCAGGTGTTGAGTTTCTTGCAATACAAACAGATGCCTTGTCAACTACCTTCGAGATAAGAGCTCTTGCAATAGGAGAGGCAGCAGCAGGACTCGTTACTAGAAATGAGCTTGGTCGCATTTCGTCAGAGCTATTAAGCAATGTAATGTCCTCTTGTTCAATATGATGGCCGAAATGTCTCATATAATCTTTATTCTGTGTTTCGTTCCATTTACGGGATGCGTCCGCAAGTATTCGTTTGGAATCATCACTAGTACGTATGACTCCTGCTGCGGATTCATCTGCTACCATGAAACTCAGCAAACCAATGAGAATAGAGCCAATACTCCAAGCAGGATTCCAACTTTCAGGATGAAAATCCGAAATCGATAAACATAGTCGTGTGTTAAGAGCAAATCGACCATTGGGTGTAGTCATGAGAATCGCCGGAGGCTTGAAAGGGTACGTCGGCGGAAAGAGCAAAATACCATGATACTCGCCTCCTTCGTATGGAGTTTCTGGTGGTCCCGTGAGTAAATAATGCCATTCAAAGATATTTGCTTCGTTGGGTACAGCATCTATATAATCGGGTCGATTTTTTTGAAGTAGTTTATACTCGCGAGCAAGCTGGTGTTATGTCAGTAAGGGGCAATCAGTAGAGAAGGCGTTTCTGAGAACTTACTCTGTCTTCTGCTTTCCAGGACAAACTTGCAACCATTTGTGACATATGGCCTGTCTGACACGTGCTAAAATCAATAGATAATTGTCCTCAGTCGACGTTTGATAGTGGAAGCCTCTTTTAATGACACGAAATCCGGGTTACTGATTGACGCGTTAAACACCGCAGATCATTACTACGTAAATTAACGAATAGATGCAGGGACCGACGAGCGCCGCGAGCTCAGTCAATATTATGTTATCAAAAGATATAACAATATATTATGCGACATTATAATCAGAAGACCCCCTAAATGGCTATTATTTTACTATATATATACTGTCAGCTATCCAAATATTCAATTTAACTGGGGCTCTAAGAGAGAAACTATAATCCCCTAAATGTCGGTCCTGTTTATCGATTCTTCTTGATACCTCAGTTATATTGAGTAAATAAAGCTGTCAGTTTAATTAAAAGGTTCGCTAATATAAAGTGGCGCTCAATCTGTCGTATACTAACTGCTGAAAACGTTTTTAGGTCTTTTCCACATGTCTTCCAAATTTTGCAATTCCAAGGAACAGATAACTTCCCGACTTTCAAAAACTTCTTATAGCGTGAATCCGAATCCAAATGAAAATGGCAATTCCAACGATAATGGCCATCATCGTAAACAGAAACACAAACAACTTCAGAATACTTCAGACGCAAAATACTCCGAAGTCTCATTACGTACAGCCAAACATGAACTTGACAGCTCTAAAATTGCAAAGGGAACGAACAATCATTCCTCGACATCAACGGCTAGAAATAACGAATATAATGAAGCTTTAGCTGATAGTATTCTAGCTGCAGAACACACTGAATTTGGTAGGGATGGTAAGTGGAGAGCCGCGATGATGAACCGATATCTCATAATACTAACATATGTAAAAGAAGATAGTACTGAATGGTGTACTGAGACAGATGGAGATGAAATGAGTTCTGCAGGAGGTGTACCGCTAATAGATCGTGAAAATGCTGATTCCCAACTGGCTGCAATAGAGCAGGAAGCAAATTCTACTGAGATTCGTAGGCTGAGAATGAGTAGAACCGAGGGTATCCAACTGGATTACGACCCAGCACTGTACCCTTCTTGGGGTACTAATGATAAATTCAGACCACCTATAAGTACTGAAGAAATTGCAGTGCTTTTCCGAAGAGTAGGCCGTATTTTTGGGTTCCAGCATGATAACGTTCGAAACATGTTTGATTTTCTCATGAGTCTTTTGGACTCTCGTGCCTCAAGAATGGGGATGAATCTAGCATTGATAACTTTACACGCAGATTACATTGGCGGGGAACATGCTAATTATCGAAAATGGTACTTCGCTGCCCATATTGATGAATTTGCGTTTTCACAACCGGAAAGAAATAAGTATAATCGTTCTGCCATATCTCCCTCAAAGCTTAAGTATGATGTGACCTTAGAAGCTGCCATGGATCAATGGAAGAGTAAAATGGCCAACATGTCAACAGAACACCGTATAACACAAGTTATTATCTATTTGTTATGTTGGGGCGAGGCGAATCAAGTGCGCTTTATGCCGGAATGCTTGGCATTTATCTTCTTGTGTGCTAATGAACATTACTTTAGAGGCCTACAGACTTACGTGCAAGAGAGTCAACATCATAATGATAATTATGATGACTTTGCTGTCACAGAGCCTACGGTACCCGCTATTATAAATGATGAGACTATTGTAGGAGATTGGGTCAATTACCCACAGTTCCACTACCTTGACACAATTATTACTCCTTTGTATAAAATATTGCGCAGCCAAGTATATGAGGAATTGAACGGGCAATATATCCACAAAGAAAATGATCATAGCAAAGTAATTGGCTATGATGATATCAATCAGTTGTTTTGGTACAAAGAGGGTTTACAGAGATTGAAGTTGCCTGAGGGGGAAAAACTAGTTAATCTCCCACTTGGTGAGTGGTATGAAAATTTAGGGCAAATCAAATGGGACGAAGCATTCTACAAGACTTATTGTGAAACAAGGTCATGGCTTCATATGACAATAAATTTCAATAGAATATGGATTATCCATGTATCTATGTTTTGGTTTTATACTGCTTTCAATTCCCCTTCATTGTACACTGTTGACTATGACTATACCAAGAATAACCAACCTCCTTCTCATGTAAGATGGACTATTGTAGCATTAGGTGCTGCAATCGGACCTCTTGTTAATATTATTGCCACTATTTCCGAGTTTATGTTCGTCCCCCGAAAATTCCCCGGCGCCCAAAATCTTTTGTTGAGATTGATTATCTTGTTAGTTGCGTTAGCACTTATTGTTGCACCAACGTGTTATATTTTGTTAAAGAGACCACTTAATTCACCAGACACAATCGGAATAAGTATAGCCATAGTCCAGATGGCCGTAGCAATTATTTTCACTATATTCTTCTCTATAATCCCACTTGGTAACCTAGTTGGATTAATATCCGCAAGCGAAAAGGGAAGAAAGAATCTTGCAACAAAATACTTTATTGCTGCTTTCTATGAACTTCAAGGCAATGATAGACTTATATCTTACGGTCTTTGGGTATCTATTCTTGTTGCAAAACTTACAGAGTCGTATTTTTTCTTAACGCTATCCTTGCGTGACCCTATTCGTGAGCTTTCGGTATTGAATTTATCAAATTGTATAGGTGATGTTTATCTGGGCCCTTTTCTTTGTAAACAGCAAGCGAAAATTATTATGCTAGGTATGTTTGTTACCGACCTGGTTTTATTTTTCTTAGATTCTTACTTATGGTATATCATTTTCAATACTCTCTTTTCTGTAGCAAGATCGTTTTATTTGGGAGTATCAATATGGACACCGTGGAGGAATATCTACTCCAGGTTACCAAAAAGAATTTACTCAAAAATTCTGTGCACCCACAATATCCCCTCAAACAAGTATCGGTCGAAAAAACTAGTATCAGAAATTTGGAATATTATTATTAGCACGATGCATGCTCAACATTTGATTCCAGCGGAACAGAGAGATAGACTCCTATTCAAATCCGAGGTACCTGCTAGAGGTGGAGAAGCGGAAGTAGTCGAGCCAACATATTTCGTATCCCAGGAGGACCAGGCATTCCACAACTCCATATTTGAAGCCCAATCAGAGGCTGAAAGAAGAATCTCTTTTTTTGCTCAGTCTCTCGCAACTCCTATCCCTGAAACACACCCAATTGATAACATGCCTTCATTCACAGTTTTGATTCCCCATTATCGTGAAAAGATAATGCTTGGTCTACGTGAAGTAATTCGCGGTGAAGATCAGAGCGCAAAAATTTCCGTGCTCGATTATTTAAAGCAGCTTCATCCTTTGGAATGGAACTGTTTTGTTGAAGATACCAAGTCACTTGCTGCCGATTCAAATTTTGTCTCAAGCGATATCAAGAATGAGATACCCTTCAATTACGTCGGTTTCAGTTCATCGAGTGAGTACATTACTGATAGAACTAGGAAGTGGGCTTCAAAAAGGGCTCAGACTTTATATCGGACTATTTCTGGATTTATGTCTTACGCCCAAGCTATTAAGCTTCTCTACATGGTTGAAAATAGGACTACATTGTCAATTGCAACATCTGAGTCGCATACTTCAGCTTCATCGTCGTCATCGACAACTACTAAACGAAAGCATCATCACAGTTGTGATTTTTATGAACACGAAGCAGACATGATGAACACCGCAGGAAATAATTGGGAAGAGAAGCAGAAGCTAGATAAAATTGTCAATAAAGTCGCCAGCAGAAAATTTCGATTGTTAGTTAGTATGCAGCGCTTTTTGGATTTCAATGAAGGAGAGATAGAAGATACCGAAAAGCTTTTAATGGAATTCAAACAGTTGAAGATAGCTTTTCTTGATAAGGAACCACCGACAGGAAATCAGAGAGAGCCAACCTATTATTCAGTACTGATTGACCAAGATTGTGAAATCAAAGAAAAAGGCAAGCGAAAGCCTACCTATAGAATACGTTTGTCTGGTGATCCTATTCTGGGAGACGGAAAGGGGGACAATCAAAACCACGCCCTTGTCTTTTATCGAGGTGAATACATACAGTTAGTTGATGCAAACCAGGACAATTATCTTGAAGAATGTCTAAAAATACGGAGCGTTCTAGCAGAATTCGAAGAGATTGCTCCCCGCTCTGACCCATATAACCCATCTACCTCTGCGGATACGAATCCGGGCGACAGTGGCTCTAAAGCACCCGTTGCCATTTTAGGGGCCAGAGAGTATGTTTTCTCTGAAAATATTGGAGTATTGGGCGATGTGGCTGCCGGAAAAGAGCAGACATTTGGCACTCTATTTGCGAGAACTTTGGCTAAGATTGGTGGTAAGCTTCACTATGGACATCCTGATTTCTTAAATGGAATTTTTATGACTACAAGAGGAGGCGTTTCGAAGGCACAAAAGGGGTTACACCTTAATGAGGACATTTATGCCGGAATGACTGCAATTCTCAGAGGTGGGCGAATTAAACACAGTGAATATATACAATGTGGAAAAGGCAGGGATCTTGGGTTTGGCTCCATATTGAATTTCACAAGTAAAATTGGTGCTGGGATGGGAGAACAAATGCTATCTAGAGAGTACTATTACCTTGGCACCCGTCTGCCTCTGGATAGGTTCCTGTCGTTCTATTATGCCCACCCAGGGTTCCACATTAATAATATGTTTATTGTCGTTTCTTTAGAGCTGTTCCTGGTTGTGATGCTAAATCTAGCTGCACTGGCTGGGGAAACAGTGATATGCTATCATGATCCGGATGCTCCAAAAACTGACCCTCACCATCCACCTGGCTGCCAAAACCTGATTCCATTGTTTAAATGGGTAGAGCGATGCGTATTATCAATTTTTGTGGTATTTTTCATCTCGTTTCTGCCCCTGTTTGTGCAAGAACTGACAGAGAGAGGGTTCTGGAGATCGGCTACAAGACTTGGTAGACACTTGCTTTCTTTGTCGCCGATTTTTGAAGTATTTGTCTGCCAGATATATGCTCAATCGCTTACCTATGACTTGTCACTGGGAGGTGCTGGATATATATCGACAGGAAGAGGGTTTGCTACGGCCCGCGTCCCGTTTGCGACATTATTCACGAGGTTCGCTTCTACATCGATATATTTCGGAGCACGCTCGTTTATTATTCTTCTCTTCATTATCATTACCTCTTGGAAGGTTTCATTGCTCTGGTTTTTGGTTACCACCGTAGCACTTTGCCTAGCTCCCGTGATATATAATCCACATCAGTTTGCTATGGCTTTGTTCTTTTTGGATTACAGGGAATTTCTTCGCTGGCTCTTTAGAGGGAGTACCAAATACCACTGCAATTCGTGGATTAGCTATGTTCGTGCAAACAGAGCCCGAATTACTGGACTCAAGCGAAAATCGAAATTTGAAGACTCTGACAGCCATAAGAAAAGTTCTATTCCTAAAATATTAAATATCATAATGTCAGAAGTGCTTATTCCTTTGTTGGTTGCTTCATCTGTGTTTGTTCCCTATTTGTATGTGAATTCACAGAATAATATTCGGGCTTTGAAACCTTATTCAAACCCCATTTTGCGCTTGGGGATATGTACAATTGGGCCCATGATTGTGGACGGTTCTGTGGTACTAATTGTTTTCTTTATCGCCTGTTGTGCCAGTCCCTTATTAAGGTGCTGTCGCAAAGTTCCCACGGGATTGGCAAGCTTAACACATGTCATTGCAGTCATTAATCACTTTGCATTCTTTGAACTAGTATGGTTAATGGAGAGATGGAACTTCCGAAGGGCTTTACTAGGGATAATTTCAGTTATCTTGCTTCAAACCTGTATAATTAAATCCATTATAGCCTTGTTTCTGAGCAGAGAGCTGAAGCATAGTAGAACCAACAGTTCGTGGTGGACTGGCAGATGGGCTTCATCGGAGCTAGGATGGTTGATTATTACTCAACCAACCAGAGAGTATCTATGTAAGGTGATTGAAATGAGCCTGTTTGCTCTTGACTTTACACTTGGGCATTGTATCTTTTTCGTCCAAACTCCGATACTACTAATTCCGTATATTGATCGATGGCATATTATGATGCTCTTTTGGCTTCGACCAAGCAAACAGAAATTGTCAAAGCAGCTTGTACCTCCTACCACCATAATACTGCGACAGCACCGATTAGTGAAGAAATTTTCAATATTATATTTTGCCGTTTTGTTATTATTTATTGGGGCACTCGTTGGACCAGTGTTTATACCCCCGCGATATAAAGGAGAAATTGCCGATTATGTGGAATCATATTATCCTGGAATTGTTTGTCCAATTCCATCCCAATAGGAAAGTTACTTAAATATCTATATTAATATAATCTATATTTACAGTCGTAGAGAGATAGAGGCACGAAAAAGAAGCTGAAGTTTATTAAAATTGATAAAATCCAAAAAATACTCTAAAAAACGTTACGATACTTCACGTATGTGATTCATAGGCAAAGGCCGTTCAGACGCTTCGTGGTGGAAAAAATCGCTAGTGCGTAATGGTCTAACGTTGACCTCAGTTTCTTCAGTGACCCGTTTGCCATTGACGAAGTTTGAACGAATGTATTCCCTCATTGATACCATAGCAGCGTTTCTGCATGCCTCTTTAATATCACTACCACTCATGCCGGCCGTTTGTTCAACCACATAATCCAAATCAAACGCATCATCTAGCTTAGCGCCCTGTAGCATGATTTGTAAAATTTTGCGTCTTTCAGGCGCCTGAGGTAAAGGAACAGCAAATCGCTTAGGAAGTCTCCGTAAAATTGCGCTATCGATATCATTAGGTCTATTTGTAGCACCTAACACCAATACGCGGCCTTCGCTTGTGAGACCATCCCATAAAGTCATGAACTCGGCCTTAAGCATAGATGTAATCTCATGATCAGTCGATTGGCGTTCTCTAAGAAAAGAATCAATTTCATCAATAAAGATAATGCACGGTTGTAGCTTTTGTGCTAAAGAGAAGATGGCAGCTACTAGTTTATTACTTTCACCAAACCATTTGTCCATGATTGTTGACATTTTAATATTAATAAAATTGGCCGCGCTTTCTGCAGCCAGTGCCTTCGCCAGCATTGTTTTACCGCATCCTGGCGGTCCATATAGTAATACACCTTTAGGGGCTTGTAGCAGAGTTGAGTGATGCGAATATAATCCTGGGCTAAAAGAGTTAGGATTAGGTACACACAAGCGAAGCCAGCTATGAGTCTGAGCAGAGCCCAGGCACCAACGATTGAGAACGGGAAAATAATTGAGAGACAGTCGGGATACACTTACACAGTTAGTGGATATAAAACGCTTTCACGAAGTTCGTCTATAATTCCCTCCAACCCACCAACATCCTTAAATTGAACCTTTATCTCTGCAGGAGTGACTACAGAAGCCACTATAATTTGTTCGTAATCATCGAGTTCTAACTCTAATCCTGGATGCCTAGCTTGAAGTCGCTGTAAAGAAGCGTTGGCTTTCTTCTTTGCTTCTGCGCTGTGTGGACCATCGCCTACCTGACTCATTAGATGGCTGAAGAGATAGTATAAGGACGCACTAGCTCCTATCAGAAATGCCAGATCTGCCAATACTCTGGGATCAAATTTGATTCGCGACATTGTAGATATAAGATGATGCTAAAAGAGAGTACCCGTTTATTTATCAAGCAACACAAAAGCTCTTTCTCATTTCCATAAGTTTATTATAGACCCGGGCACTTTAGGGACGTATTATATAGTATGGAAATTGTGGAATTGTGAGAAGTTCTATAGCAGGCGCAACCGCGGTCACAATGTTCAACAAGTGCTCCTTACCCTGAGGCGCTAAGAGGTAAAACAAAAATAACACCTACACTCTCTGTCAACACCGTCTTGGATGATGCTTTGTAGGTCACTAATTTATCATTTATCTAAACATTCAACTGAACCTACGAAAAAAATTAAACTGTTTTCGCCTCGAATTAAGTTAGCAACAGAAAAAAACTCCGATACAGGGAATCGAACCCTGATCTGGACGGTGAGAGCGTCCTGTGCTAGCCATTACACCATATCGGATTGATTACAAAAGGCTTGAAGCCCAAATATCACAAGACTAGGGCTCTAAATTCAGGGTAAGGGTAGGGTTAGGCCCGAGCGATCTTGCTTGTCGCAGGGTTGGGGCGTTCCGTTGAGATCAGTGACAATTATGGCCAGTATTTATATTCCATATTCATGTTCCTTCTCCATTACATGGCATTCGGAGAACCTGTTGTTTCTTCACCTCTAATCCTTCGCCAATAGTATTCAAAAAAGTGAGAGAACTGGTTTCCCTATGACACTTTCAAAAAGTGGAAATCCGACCCTGCCCTAAAATGTTGAGTCCAACAACGAACCCTGCAATAAAAAGTTTGACAAGCCCTTATCTGGTGGCACATGCTGAATCCGTCTTCCTTTGTATTGTTTTATTTGTATTATTTCATAATTATGTAAGACAGAGACGTTAATTGATTATCTATCTATCTATCTAATAGTATTCAAAAAGACTCGAAGTATATCATACGTGGGACTGTCCAGCTGAGCACACTGAGGGTTAAGATTAAACGCCGCCATAAAATTCAAAATGACATAAATGAGAGAAGCATGTAAGTGACAAAATAAAGGGTTGCTAGCTATGAAGTATAATTGAAAGATCTTTATTCTCAATCTGGTGATGAATGGGAGATCACTACGTTTGACTAGCAGATAATTGGCTGATGATTGAACTTGATAATACAATTAAGAATAATTTAATAAAATGGTAGTTTGTGAGAGAAAAAGAAGGATGTAATACATGAAGAAACCGCATTTTTCTCTTCCAAGACTACTATCAACGTCTTCTTGAACTCATTTCGACTGCCATGACAGGTGCATTTATTTGTGAGCTTTATTTGTTTGTCGGCTCCGTGATGGAGGCCAATGGTAGAGCAGTAACTAAGCTTAGTGACGCGGGTGGAAAGTAACGAGATGATTTACATATATTTGTTATATTTATCATTTTTATTTTATTCTCTGTTGCACATAGCGGCTCATGCTGGCATTGCCCGGTAACTGACGGTGGGAAGCTCATTTACTATTTTCTATTAGCTTAGTACCGCCGCTGCACATTCAAACTAGCTTAATTGCGACGTTAACAAAGAAGCCGCAAACCTTCCAACACGTGATATGCATAAGAGTATAATAAGTAGGAGAAGCAGGATTTCTTAGATATTTCTGGAATCATCACGCACGATTTGTTTACAAGTTTTTTTTTTTTCGAGAATCATCCATGTTATCGACCAGACTGCCGAATAAATAATTGGTAGTAGTTACGAGAGCATTGCCAGAGAAGCGCAGCATCTCGAATCTGAAAACATTAAATAGACTGAGAAGTGGTGATATTATTATTGTTGTTGTTGTTGTAGTTGATTGCTTGCTTGCTTGAATTATTGAATTTAATTCTTGGACATCATGGTTAAAGGAAACGTTATAGCCATTTCAAACAGATTGCCGGTCACCATTAAACGAAATGAAGACGGGACATATCAATATAATATGTCCTCGGGAGGGTTGGTTACTGCTCTTTCAGGATTGAAAAAGTCGACCAACTTTAAGTGGTTTGGATGGGCAGGGCACGAGATTCCTTTGGAAGAACAAGAACAAGTAACCAAGGATTTGGAAGAGAAGTTCAGCTGCATTCCTGTATTTTTGAGTGATGATTTGGCAGACTTGCATTATAATGGATTTAGTAATTCCATTCTTTGGCCGTTGTTCCATTATCACCCTGGTGAGATGAACTTTGACGAAGTTGCGTGGGAGGCTTACTCTGAAGCAAACAAGAAATTTGCTCAGAAAGTCGCAGACTATGTTCAGGAAGGCGATTTAGTATGGGTTCACGACTATCACCTGATGCTATTACCTGCTATGCTGAGAGAGGAAATGAAGAAAAGAAGAGAGGAATCGGAAAAGGAGTCAGAAGAAGCTTTCAAACTGTCGATTGGGTTCTTTCTTCATACCCCATTCCCAAGTTCGGAAATATATAGAGTTCTGCCAGTGCGTAGAGAGGTTCTGTTGGGAGTTTTGCAATGTGATTTAATAGGATTCCATACCTATGACTATGCGAGACATTTTCTTTCATCGGTGTCGAGGATTTTGAGAATCAATCCGTCTCATAATGGAGTGGTGATCGATGGCCGACAGGTTACTGTAGGCGCATTTCCAATCGGAATTGATGCTGAAGCATTTGTCAATGGACTTGAGCTTCCAGAAGTTAAAACAAGAATTGCCGAACTAGAACGAAAATTCGGAGATACAAAGATCATTGTAGGCGTAGACCGGTTAGACTATATCAAGGGGGTCCCGCAGAAATTCCATGCTTTCGAAATTTTCCTCGACGAGCATCCCGAATGGATTGGCAAGGTTGTTCTCGTACAAGTGGCAGTTCCATCTCGCCAGGACGTAGAAGAATATCAAAATCTGCGAGCAGTTGTAAATGAACTTGTAGGACGCATCAACGGTAAATTTGGCAGTGTTGAGTTCACACCTATCCACTTCCTGCACAAGAGTATTGATTTCAAAGAGCTGATCTCTCTCTATGCTGTTAGCGACGTTTGCCTTGTAAGCAGTACCAGAGATGGCATGAATCTTGTTTCATACGAGTATGTAGCATGCCAGCAGAAAAAGAATGGAGCGCTGATTCTTTCCGAATTCACTGGTGCTGCCCAATCACTCAACGGCAGCATCATTGTAAATCCATGGAACACAGATGAAATGTCCACTGCCATCGTAGACGCACTCACCATGTCGGAAGAAAAGCGACATGTCAATCATCAAAAGCTGCTCAAATACGTTACTAAGTACACCGCCGCCTTCTGGGGTGAAAACTTTGTCAATGAGCTTGAAAAGGTCTCAAGTATGTCCTCTACTTAAGCATTTATATCATTCTATTTATTCATCTTTCAATAAATTTTTCTCCTGTTTCCTGTCGTGGTTGCCTCCGGCGGCCGCCTATACGAACCGTAGCAAGCCTCTGCGGTACAGAGGACAACGGGTCTGGGCGGAGCCTAACACCCACCGGAGGCGACTGCGGAGGGAAGAGTTTATAAGATATTATATTAACGAGTCTACTGAGTAGCGGTTTTAGCGGCCCAGATTTTTTCTGCGTCTTCAAGACATTGTCTATTGGCTCTCATCTTGTTGACAGTTTCAACGTACTCCTCGTAGGGGTCAGAATCATAGACGATGCCACCTCCAGCTTGTAGATATGCAGTGCCGTCCTTGACTACCATGGTACGAAGGGCAATGCAGGTGTTCATGGACAGCGATCCGTAGCCCCAGTGGCCGACAGCACCGGCATAGACGCCACGACGCTCTTTTTCTAGCTCGGCAATAAGCTCCATAGCACGCACTTTGGGGGCTCCAGACACGGTACCAGCCGGGAAAATGGACCGAAAAGCGTCGAATCGCGTCTTGTCAGGTCGAAGAATACCGGATACCTGTGATACGAGATGGGTGACATGTGAGAAACGTTCAACCGTAAGTAATCGATCGACAGACGAACTTAGAGGGTCGCAAACACGATTAATATCATTACGTGCCAAATCAACTAACATTACATGCTCGGCTCGGTCCTTCTTTGAGGACAGTAAAGCAGCCGCCAGTTGGTCATCTTCTTCAGCGGTCTTGCCTCGTTTTACAGTACCGGCAATAGGATGAGTAATGATGCGTCCCTTTTCAGCTTTAACTAGCAGTTCAGGTGAAGCGCCGACAATCTGAAAGTCAATAAAGTCAATGTAAAACAGATATGGTGATGGGTTGACGGTGCGTAAATGTCTATAAATATTGAAGGCATGCAAATCAGTAGGATGAGCAACCCTTTGAGAGGGAACGGCCTGTATGATATCACCTTTGAGAATATGTTCCCTGAGGGACTTAACATGGGCTTCATAACCTTCTTGACCAATATTGGACTCGTATACATCGTTGCGTTTTACAGGAGGTTGAGGAGGTTGATACACAGAACTAGCGGACTGTAAAGTGGCAGCAATGTCGCTAATGATCTTTTCGCCTTCATTATAGGCTTTTTCAAGATCAAACAATGCTCTTTCTGAGTCATCTATGTGGATATTATGAATGATCTGAATTCTTTGGAAAACATTGTCAAAGGCAACAATAGTATCAAACAACATAAGAGCAGATTCAGGCAGCCCTAATGGATCACTCAACTCTCTCTTTGTACGAGGTTCAAAATACTTCACACAGTCATAGGAAATGTAGCCAATGGCACCACCGGAAAGGTTTGGAAGTACAGAATCTTGATTTGCTTGTCTGTATGGTTTTAATTCTTTCTCCAACTCAGTCAATGGATCCACATCAGGACCAAATCCATTCCCTGTTTTCAGGATTTTCCGAGGATTCACGCCGATGAACGAGTAGCGGTCAAGCTTTTCTCCACCAATAGCACTTTCAAATAAGAAAGAAGCAGTTGGGGGTCTAGAGTCATTACCAGGCCTGGCTAATTTCAAGTATGCCTGGTGAGGAGTTAACGCTTCAGCTAAGATGAACGAAAACACTGGGTACGTATTTGGAGGAAGAGGCAGCTCTTCAGTAGATTCAGCAGTTTCTAGATCATTTTTAACCTGAGCCTTTAAGGAATCTAAAGATGGCTGTAATTGAATTGCCATTTTACTGGATGTTGTCGTCTCTAAGCTGACTCGTGCGATGATTCATATCTCTAACTCTCACTGCACTTGGATCATCTGAAAAATATCCCACCCTTACCCGCCAGCACTGACAGCGCGGCTTTGCAGTCCAGATTCATATTCAGGGGTAAAGCCTCCGGCGGCCGGGCGCTGCCCGGACCCGTTGTGCGAGCTTCGCTCGCCTCTGAGAGAGGAAACAAACAATTGAAAATAGAAAGAAGGAAGAAGATTAAGAGAAAGAGGAAAAATAATGCAAAGTAGCGAAGCTCGCACAATGGGTCCTAGAAAACGATATCATGGACAGCGAGGAGGCCGTTATGAATACATTGTGGAGTCTTGCTCTGAAATATTCGTTTAATAACTGAAAGCATCTACTGAAGTATAATTGAGAAAGCAAACAGATATCCAGCCCATAGTTAATATGATCATGGGTCGACCCATCGTGCTGCTGAATAACAGGGTCCACTGTGCATGAATATGCAAGATTGGAGAGAATACCACAGAAAAGGAAGCTGTAGGATGACCGCCTACATCGCTGACCGCTACCTCGAGTCTCCCTACGACGCTCCAAGCCCTCCGCGAAGCGGAGCAACGGGTCTGGGCGGAGCCCAGCCGCCGGAGGCAGAGCCCCCTCCCGCTGGCTGGGAGCCTCACCGCTACCGCCGCACTCTATAGGAGCGGCGGGAGCGGCGGGAGCGAGCGGTGCCCAAACCCCTGCCCATAGTCCTGTTGGCGCATAGGAAAGGGCGGGGAAGCGACAGGCGAGATCTGAGCAACAGGCCGAGGAGGAGTTGTGGGAAGGGGTAGGTTGGCGTCTTGCTGGTCGTGTGGTGGTGACGTACGAACGCAAGGCTGTATTCATAACGTTGAGGAGGTGATGTAGAGTTAGCAGGAGCTGCTTTGTGGGACTCCTCCTGCTGGGAGTAACAAAATACTGCGATGCAGATTCCTCCCAATGCCCTGTTAAATTAGATAGCTCAGCAACAGCCTCTCCACCACGCATGCTGAATTGATCTCGGTAGGCCAGCCAGAACAGTAGTAAAAATAGCCAGGCAGGCAGGAGGTAGAGTAGAGTTTTGCAGGCAGGCAGACAGGCAGGCAAGAAATAGGCAGACACCGACATAGATAGACAGACAGCAGACAGGGAGAAACTACTACTGACCCACAGACTGGCAGCTGGCCTGTATAGTGCGCTCACACACTTTCCACGTCGCCCTACCCACATAGTACAGTTGGTTGACTTGACAGTCAGTTTTTCCACAATTTTTTCTCCAACAAGTGAACGCAGACTTTCTTCACCAAACAAAAGACAGTCAACAACAATTACAAAGATACGCGACTTTATACCATTGACGACCGTCAGTTATAATAATAAGACGAAGGTTTAAGGAGAAGAGATTGAATCGCAACAGAAAATAACAGAATAGCGCTTGAAAACAAGGGAACAACATACACCCGCCAACTGCAATTGTTTTTGATATTTGTTGAATTGGATTTTTGTTTTGAGCTTTTTCGAGGTGTCAGATTCAGGAGAGTGAAAAGTCGGGGGAATTCGAGTGATCCCGTCGCATAGAAGAGACAAAATTTCTGTTAGAGACAGAGAGAAGCAATGGGTCAGATTTTGTCGCAACCAGTGACTGAGAAGGTAAGTGTGATCAGAGATGAGTCGCGAGCTCCAAGGGGTTGGTTCTGCCTCCGGCGGCTGGGCTCTGCCCAGACCCGTAGCTCGAGCTGCGCTCGAGTGCTTGGACTGTAGGCCGCTACGCGGTCCTTGCCTGAGCGAAGCGAGCAAACGGGTCTGGGCAGAGCCCAGCCGCCGGGGGCAGAGCCGGGAGTAGCAACAAGACTAACGGCAGAAAACAGTTCTCAGAGAGCGGAGAAGATGAGAGGTTATATTATGGGTTGTCGTCGATGCAGGGTTGGCGTGTGACTATGGAGGATTCTCATGCTACAGTTTTGGATTTGAAGGAATTGATTGGGAAAAAGAGTGGTGGTGGAGACGAGGGAAAGGTATCATTTTTTGCTGTCTATGATGGTCATGGAGGTGATAGAGTAGCTCTATTTTCGGGGGAGAATGTTCATAAAATAGTTGCTCGTCAAGCGACTTTTGACCGAGGCGAGTACGGACAAGCATTGAAAGATGGCTTTCTTAGTACAGATCGCGCTATTTTGGAAGAAGGCAATGTGGATTCTTCGGGATGTGCAGCTACTTCGGCCATTATTACTGATAAGAACATCATTGTTGCAAATGCAGGAGACTCACGAACCGTGTTGGGAGTCAAGGGCATTGCGAAACCACTATCTTTTGATCATAAACCTCAGAATGAAGGAGAAAAAGCCCGTATCTGCGCAGCAGGTGGCTACGTAGACGTGGGACGAGTCAATGGAAACTTGGCATTATCTAGAGCAATTGGAGATTTCGATTTCAAAAAGAGCGCCGATTTGCCACCTGAGGAGCAGGTGGTGACTGCGTACCCTGATGTTTTGGAACATGAAATTACCCCCGACGACGAGTTCTTAGTTTTGGCCTGTGATGGTATTTGGGATTGTATGCATTCTCAACAAGTAGTAGAGTTCGTTAGAAGAGGAATTGCTGCTAGACAACCATTGGAGACCATTTGCGAGAATTTGATGGATAACTGTTTAGCACCAGAAACTGATATGACCGGCATTGGATGTGATAATATGACTGTTATGATTGTAGCATTATTGAATGGACAGACTAAAGAAGAATGGTATGAAACAATTGCAGGACGCATTGAACGAGGCGAGGGTCCAGTGGCACCAGTATCAAGTGCAGAGATCAAGGGTAATCCATTTAGCAATAACAATAACAACTCAAGATCCTCTGATGTTAATGAGTATGGATCTGGAGCTGGGGGAGGAGGAGGAGGAGTCCGAGGAGGAAATCTCTCATCGACCTTGGCGCTGCAACATTTAATGGGACATGTTCTGCCTAATGGGTCGTACGTGATCAACAGCGATAACAGCGCTTCATCGTTGTTCGCCAGTATGGGATTATCTCTAGCAGAAGAAGATGAAGACGACAATGACGGCGATGAAGAAGGAGAATCACGAGTTACGAGTCAAATTCACGAAGTTGAAGATGATGAAGAGGAAGACGACGATGAAGATGATGATGTAGACGAAGCAACGGGACATAATGATTCTCGTGATAGTAAGATCGAGGAGATTGATGAAGAGTAAAGATCAAAAAAAAAATTGAGATACATGTGGTATAATAAGGTGGTAGAAGATAAGTGTATATAGAAGTATCTACTGAAACTGGCATGCACTTTGTAAGCACATACGACATATCAGTCTCTTCTCTTCCTGTTGTCCTTTTCTGTTCCGAATTTTGAACTTCTTCGTAAATATTAGAAACAAGCTACAAACCGTAGCTGATCCCGTTATATGACTAAACTTCTTGTCGTCTATGTTCTTCAATGACCAGTTGATATTATTCTTTTGCTGCTATTCTTGCTGTTTTTTCTGTTTGAATTTTGTTTTTGTGTTCTTGCTTAAAATTTTTTTTAGCTTGCTTGCTTCTTTGTGTTTGTTAATTGTCCGATTTTACTCCTTGTATTATTTGATCCGATATGTATGCTTGTAATTATGTTTCTAATTTGAACCTACAAAAACAAATATCTGGGCGGAGCCCAGCCGCCGGAGACGAAGTCAGATGTCGAAGAGCTTGTGTGTATTCTTCCAGACTGCTTCAGTGAGATGTTCAAGAGAAATTTGTTTGATTCCAGCAACAACCTTAGCAACTAAAGAGATCGAGCACGGTTCACATCTTCCACGGACCATTGAACCAGCAACGAATTTATGTTTTTTGACAGCATCGAACGGGAGGAGACGAGCAGCATTCGGGCCAGTTGAAGCGAGATATTTTTGATATGATGCGTGCGATGTTCTAATTTCGCACCATGGACCATCAGTCTCTAACATTATCCTGTCCAAGGGAATATTTTCGACGACTTTCAAGTTCTCCTCGGTTTTCAGTGAACATCCATTAATACCAATATATAGTCCGAGCGAGAGAAGATCTTCCACCTCGTCACGCGTTCCAGTGAATGAGTGAACGACACCCCCTCTAGGCAGCCTTCCTGCTTCAATGTATGGCGACAGGATTGAATGAAAATCGTCTTTACAAGCACGAGAATGCAAAAACAACGGCAGGTCTAACCGAGTAGCAATGTCTAATTGAAGTTTGAAATATGTTTTTTGTACATCAGCTGGGGCATAATGCAATCTATCATAATCTAGTCCGATTTCTCCAAATGCTTTTACAATCCCTCCTCTCTTCCCGTCTATCGCAATTTGTTCTAATTTTTGAATATATTCATCAGGTGTCATCTGATGTTTTGCGAAATCATCAATTTCTGTAGCATGGCAAGGATGCACTCCAACCGTAGAATATAACGGATAATGCTCGATTTTATCATCTTCTCTAACGGTAAACTTTTTACAAAGTTCGATTGCAGCGACGGAATCTTCCAAATTTGAGCCTGTGACCAGAAATTTCTCGACTCCACTTTCTTTTGCTCGTTTCAGAACCAAATGCAAGTCTTCATCATGATGTTTTTTTTCATTATAAACCCCTTGAAATTGTACATCTGTAAGATTGGCACCTAAAAAGCATCATTGTTAATATACACAAGCATTTACATCCTTAACCATCACATACCTATATCAACATAGCGCATCCTCTGAGCCGCTACTTTGACTGCCTGCATTTTTCTTCTCAGATCTCTCTATATCCAAGTATCTTCCTTCCGACATGAAAAAGTCGTGAAGTTCGCTCATGCAATGCATATGCTTGAGAAGAGTTTAGGGTTGTTGTCAAACCACTCTGCTACTTGACAGGGCTTCTGGGACGAGATCAGTAGTTTGTTTCACTTTTAGCAATTATGTTCTTTGACAACCGGTTTTGTTTTTGGGAGAATCTAGGATTACAGCTATGGGGTTTAGGTTGGGGAGGAGACAGACACTTTCTATGCAGACCCCCTGATTTATATATTAATACTGCACGGCTAATATATAAACGCGTACCATCGTCGTACCCTTCTCAGTAGCCTCGCTGAACATTTTGCCAACAGATATGGAGAGTTTCCTCAAACGAGGGGATGAATGCTTTTTAAATGCTGATTATATTTCAGCTATTGATTTGTTCACTCAAGCCATGCAGTGGGCAAGGAAAAACGGCTGCTCTGCGCGTGTTCTATTTGACATATTAGAACGGCGAGCTGTAGCATCAGAAAAAGCAGAACGCTATCCCAATGCCTTTTCCGACGTGAAACAACTTATAAGGCTCATGCCTAATGATCCAGCTGGTTACTTAAGATGGGCGGCACTATTGACAAAAACTGAAAAGAAGTATTTTCAAGCGCTGGAAATCCTACTGGGGGCTAAGAAGTTGACGAAAGAAACCAAACCAACAGGTTCGCCTGACTCTGTCAAAAGATGGAAAATACTACAGGTAAAACTTGATCAACATATCACAAAACTGAAGTTAAAGACCGGATACACAAAGAGACAGGACCCTGTTCTCATATTTCCTACTGAAGTTATGCATACAATATTTTCATACCTCAACATCAAAGAATGGACTAGACTTCAATCTGTTTCTAAAACATGGTGTGATTATCTAAGAAATGATCACTACCTTTGGGCAACATCAATTGACTTTTCCTGCCTTCATTTAAAAAGACACACCCCCAAGATTCTGAAACAGTGCTTGGATAATGCCTTTATGGACTCTGATTCGTCATTTTCCAATGTTAAATCAGTTAAGCATCTCCAGATTGGTCCTTTTAATTACTCCAGCACATCAGCAGCCAAGTGTATGTCTATGCTAGATAGGCAGAAATTTGAATATCCAGGCAAATCAATTGATAATTTAATGTTAATGGCGAATGGTCCAAAGATGCTTGATCTCATTCCAATATACAATTGGGTACCAGTTAAGAAATTAACTATCTCTGGAGCATATGACGTTCGAGGAGCTGCCGGCGCCATTTATCTGCAAGATATATTAGATAATAATAAGGACACTTTAGAAGAGCTCGAAGTATCTTACCGATATATTACTGGGTCTAGCAACATTCCGGATGAAGTTCCCACATATCCACTGGTGAAAGAAGTACGCTTGAAGGCAGTAGACATAGCTTCGCCGGGTTTATCTCTGATTCGTTACAGTTTTCCCAATATCAGACATTTGTCATTATCTTTGTGTCAAAAAGAGCTCGATTTTCAATGGCTATGTAAATCTCCCCATTGTGCTAAGTTAGCGTTTCTGGAAATTTCCGTTTTGGAAGATTATGGGAAGGACCCTGTATACATCCTGTTTAAACCATCGAGTTATAGACTTATTTCACACCTCTATGATGACAGGATGGCAACATGGCCTGAAAGCCTTCTATCGTTAAGACTTTCACGAATAAACTGGCCGAATCTAGAGGAACTTTCAGGTTCGTTGGAGGGCCTGCAGCAGCTTGAGTTATCCCTTTGCTTGTTTAATGTGGGTGACTTCTTTCGTCTCTCCAGTTGTGGCCCTAATTTAGAAAGGCTAGTACTTGAACACGTTAATCATGATGATACAATAAATCCTTCCATCTGGAAACGGTGCCCTAAAATAAAAAAGCTATCTTTGTTTGGCAATAACGACATTAACCATCATATTCCGGCCATTATTTCTCATTGTCCCGTATTGGAAGAGATTGATGTTGGAGAAACTACCGTTAAAGAAGAGATGATCTTCAAGCTTATTAAGCATGGCGTCAAACGGATTGGCTGCCAATCTATCAGCTTCAGTATTGATTCCTATCGGAAGCTTTCTTCGCCGAGAGCTGTCATATCGTACCAAAAACTCAGCATATGAATACAACAATAACACCATATCTCCTCTGACGTCTCCAGCTGCCCGTATCCGCACGTAGCTGAGAGCAAGGTATTACTGTCCGGCCATAATAAATGAGCCAAGCGAGCTCAGTGGTTCGGAGGCAAGCTAGGTCCCTGCATAGACCCTGCATCAGCAGCGTATACCATGCACAATGCATGCAACTTCTTAGCTGTTCTCCACATTTCAACGCGGCAACACCCGTGAACCCGTATCTTTCCCTGTATTAATATTATATTCGCTACCTATACTCTCCTCTCTAGGGGAACAACGGAACACGAAACTGGCAGGTGGTTACCAACTACTGACATACTGCATGGAATATACGCACTATCATTGGGAAGAACCGTAGATGTAGAATGTGGTGTGATTCGGTCGCTATAGTGACAAGCCAACAACTCACAAGATCGGAATGAAAACTTTAGGTTTGTCCGATGGAAACAGCGGCAGCCGTGAGGCGTATAACGTGTAAATATCGATATCCTTTTCGTTTTAAGCGATATAAGCCGTTATCATGGCACTGCCGAGTTTGCCAGGCGTTCTTCCGTGGTGAAGTACTTCAAATGGTCTTAGTGGTTCTATCGCTTAGGTCCACATTTAATTAGCCAGTTAACCTTATCGATACAACAATAGGATGAGAGAGACATAGAGAGAAGGCCATTTAAACCTTTTTTATGTTGTTAGTATAGATAATCTAACCAATCGTTTTAACTTTTAGTTTTGAAACTCTTAGATGACAGTTTTATATTGTACACAGAACAGATATATTTGACTGCGACAAACATAGAGAAAGATCTCTACATCAGCATATTTTGATACATTCATAGAAGACGGTTCAAGTGGATCCGGTTGCATATTTTGATCCCAATAAGTTTATAAAACGATTTACAAGAACGAGGAAACAGAGAAAACGCATAACACAACGCAAGTCGTACGCAGAAAGTGAAAGGTGTTGGAAAAAAAACTCATTTCTACGTGATTCAGGCTGGGTTTTAGGCGCAAATTTAGTGAGAAAAAATATCACGAAGGAATTCAATAAACGATAGAAGTACATCGCCATTTCGATATTTAAAAGGACATTTTCAGACGGTTACATTCAGACGCTCACGATAGATACTTCAGATCACCACTGTCGTGTGATTCAACTCAGATCATAGCCGTCAGTGCTATCAGCAGACGCCAAGAATGTCTACAGTCACAATAAACCCTTCACAAATGTTCTTTTCGCCAGATCCAATATCACATGAGGCAGCATCGTATGAATCGACATCATCTTCGGGTGAGGATGCAATTTTGGACATTTTGCAGTCTGAAGTGATCAATCAGGACGATTTGGAGGCACTATGTACTACATTCAGACCAATAGAGGCGGAAGATATTCTTATTGCCCATTATATCTTGTCAACATTACTAAAATATATCCATGAATTGGACAATCGATCATTATTTTCAATACTCATATCATATAATTTCGAGAGACCAGCTCGTCAATTTGAACTGGACCTGGCTGTGGTTGTTACGAAAAGAGCACAGTCTCTATTAACAGAGATTTCTTCTTGGGATATTCACGTTCTGAAACAGAAGGTTTATATGTTACCATCTATTCATACCGATGCTGGAACTGTATTGACAATGATTGTGCTACGAATAGTAAAGTCTTATGCAATATTAGAATCAAAGCTTTTAATGGTAATTTCCAGATCCACTCTTATTAAAATCCATTTTGAGTTATCCGAATTGCTTTCAAAATCCGAAAGTGGTAACAATATGTCAGAATCCAATGCATTGGTTCTAGCATATCGAGATTTTGTAAAACAATTAATTGCTGAAATGGAATCTTCTCCACTGGAATCTGCTCAAGAAACCTACCAAATTTCTCAAGATTTACAATCAATGTTCAGCAAATTTTCGGCCTCGCACCAACAACATCAACAGCCGTCTGACAATGGTTTGGAAGATAGCATGCTACTAGACTCTCCGCAGCGTCTATCTACAAACTCTCAACAATTTGGCTGGCAAGACAGCCATTATACGTCAAGTAATAAAAACAGTCATGGCGTAGACCACAAACGTTCATTTTCATTAGCATCATCATTTGACGATATATCCTCTACCGTTTCAACTAAATCGTCCATTGCTGCTGAGATGCCCAGTCTCATGCAGGTTTTTGAGATTGCCAAGCAGGAAGAGAATAGTTTGATGACGATGCAATCAGGTATAGTTGCCGGAACTGATCTTCCACCTTCTTCGCCGGCAGTTACTGCTCGAAGAAGTAGAAGTAGAAACAGTCTCGGCACTTCTGTAAAGCGCACTCCAGCTCAAAGACGGTCTTCTCCTTCATCTCTTCGTTCTTGGACTGCTGGGTCTACTAACCGACGTACTTCTGAAGGCCCTTTGTCAACCTCATTAAACGATCATCAGTTAAATCAGCCACCTCCATCGTCTCCCTTATCTGGTACTTTTAGATCTCAACGAATGCCACCAAGAATAGTACCCAAATCATCCAATTTACCTCTAATGTCCACTGATGGGAATACCCTTCAAGTAAAGAAAGTTGGAGATCGGGTCATGGTACAAGTAGGAACGGACTTTGTAGATATGCAGGATTGGCTGAATAAAGCCAATAGTCCACCTAAACCTTTAAAGGTCATGGGACCACCGCCATCAATCTCTCTGACAGCACCTAAGAAACCTCTTGCATTATCCCTAGCAGTTGCATCATCACCAGCATCAACCGCCCCAACAGTAGCATCCAAATCAATGCCAAAAGCATCATCGACTCAGATCTCTCAGGCAACTCCAAAAGCTGGTTGGCTCAATAGCCTTCTCGGCACTGCCGAGAAAGAATTTACATCATCTATGGGAATGTAGTCTACTTTAATGACAAAGCTATTTATTATTTAAAATATTTTGTATCTCCAGTGTGCCTTGGCTGTCTCAGGTCCGGTCTCGAGGAGATAGGTACGAATATATGTTAAGTCTAATATTTTCAATGTACAGGGGTGGTGGAATCACAGTTATTGTTCCACAAAATAAATATGGTGAATGTGAGAAAATCTAGTTCAATGCTAATCTCGTTCAGGGCTTCTATTTCTTTCAGTAGCAGAGCTTGGTACATATGTAGAGCCCTTAATTGGACCCTCCAGAAATACGAAGTTCACATCTAGAACCTTGTCGAGGAAGCTTTGACCAGTACCTTCTTCAACTGCTTGAATAGCTTCATCCCAAGTAGAATATTCTATTAATGCGTATCCTTTAACATAACCAGTTCTTCTATCTAGATTCAGATGAATATTTTGAACTGTTCCAAATTCACTAAAAAAGTCTGTAACATCTTCCTCACTAGCCTCTTCATGAATATTTGTAGCAATAACAATCCATCCTTCGATAGCTATAAATGTTAGGTATCATGTTTATTAGCAAAGTTACTCTTGCTAAGGCAAACTTACACTTTGTAGGTTTAATGAGGGATGTTGTTGCAATTTGCGAACTAGAAGCTCCTGTAATCTGGTTAGTAAGTATATACATATGTCTGCAGCTAGCCCCATATATATCTACCTTTGAATCCACCCACAGATAGCGACATTTTCTTGACTAGTTGTTATATGACAAGGTGCGAGCTCATGTCATTGGCGTCAAATGTCTGATTTCAAACAGGTGCACCCTAACCCGTATATCACTTCGAGCTTAACCATTCTTCTTTCTATATTTTTATAGTCTATTTCATTAGTCATATATATTTACAATTAAAATGACAGTCCGACTCCAAATTGTAATCCTTTGTGTGTCAAATCCTGAGCATTCAGACTCAGTGGAACTGAGTATATAAGTTCTACTTGTGCATTAGGAGACCGATACGTGAATCCAAAACCTGCTCCGGTAGAAGGATGTGAAAAAATATTACTAACAAGAGTCTTTAACGGAGATGATGGATCTTCTCCAGCGTTAGCGGATGCTACCAAAGAGGCTCCATTGAATAAGAAAACTGCCCTTAAAGGAGAGCTATTAGATAATCTGGGGAGTTTGGCGTACAAACTGATATTACCGAGAGCAAAGCCATGTCCACCAATAATATCTCCATCATCTTTGGGTCCTAACCCATTATATTGAAACCCGTAAACATCTTTCGCTCCACCAAGATAGAACCGGTCGAGAATACTTACTTTATCTCCATGAAGAAGACCAGCACCACCAGAGATATTTAGAACGAGTTTGTTGTTAACTCGATCTAAAGAATAGGCAGTGGATGCTAAGAAGGACCCCTTGAGAAATGACACATCGCCTGGTAGACCTATTTTGGAACCAACGATCTCACCATTCACTGCAGCAGAATGACCCGTTGTGGGATAATAAATCGAATCGCGAGAGTCAATGCTAATTGAACCATTGATACCAACTTTCAAACTATCACCAGAAGATGCTCTAACAATATCACTAGCAGCGGCTCCAACGCCTAGTACTGTTCTATTAACCACCTCAATTCCCAATTCTTTAACAACAGCATCACCAGTTTTACTACAAATAGAATCATTAACCAATTTAGCACTTAGCCCTTTTACAACTTGAGAATGGGAAGCCCATGGAATCGTTTGAGAGGACAGTTTACCAGTAATAATAGCCCTTGTATAAGGGGACGCTAAAACTGGAGTTACAAGGTTTACAGCGTATGAAGAAATATCTCTCGGTCTGGTATTAAATACTGCATCAACACTGACAGTTTCGGCACCCCCGAAGACATTACCAATACCAGCAGATAAATTAAATCCTGCTTCATCTTGCCTAGTAATAGTTGATACCTTTAACCAGTGAGCGTCGGCCTGTTCAACTGATAAAATAGCTTTTAAATTAAGGATTTCTCCTTGACTAATGTCAGCCAGATCCAATTTGTATGAAACTGATTTATGAACGCCAAATGCCTTTAAGCGATCCGCAGTAGTTTGTAATTGTGATAATAGTCCAATTAGATTCTTTGTATGAAATAATGGTTCGAATTGAGCTTGAAAAAATCCATCGCGAAGCGATTGAGTATCGCCTGATAGTTCAACTTTTTTAACATTCACAGGACGGGTAGAATTTTGTTCTACGAGATAGTCAACAGAAGAAGACATTTTGTAGTATTCGGATAAAGCGTAATATGAATGCAATGTTTGATTTCGTGTCTGGTTCAGCTATAATCAATCTTTTCAGTGATTGGTTTAGGCGTATAGAAGCTGGAAGTAGGAGTATCCTAACCCTAATAAACAATAGATAAGATTGAGGCAAGGGTGTGCGAGATAAAGATGGAAGTACGAGGGGAGAAATTAAATATAAACAATCGACTGACTTTGAAGTCCTGACTATGTTATCATAGGGTAGCTGGTGAAAAAGAGAGTAGCTGACTATTTGGCCTTCTGTTACGGACCTTCTATCTATCGCCCTAGCCCAGTTTAAATTCAGCACAGACAATAGAGAACAAGTAGCATGCTACTGAGAACTGGCTGGCATAAAGCTATTAATTAATATCCATGACGGCTACGGCTTTGCAATTGGCAGTTGAATTAGCTGATATGATATATGGATCCGATGAGCTGTAAGTAGTTGTAAGCAATATCACCGAGTCTGTTTTTCTAACCGCAGGTATACATATAGGGCATACATTGAACTAGTACCGAGTAGTATCAAATTACCATCAGCATTGACATTTCAAGGTGGGGTTCTAGGGCTGCACAATAAAACACTTTTAAATATTTATGGGGGGATTAGAAATGAGCTGAATGAATTATTCGGACAGCAGGAATCTCTCTTATCTTCAGATAATAGGCTTCTATTGTGGAAATTGACATTGGTATCAATCTTAGCTACAACCGAGAATCTGCGAGCTATAAACGCCAGAAAAAGATTAATTGACAAGTTTCCCAGTGATTTCCAGCCAGACGAGGAATTGCGTATTCTGAATGTAATTGTGGGATCTCCTCTGCAAAAGCACACAAAGAGTCCTATGCTTTGGCATCATAGACGATGGCTTCTACGAAAGCTAATCAACCATCAACAGGGTGATATTGGAGGGTTATTCATTTACAACAAAAACGAAAAATCTAGACAAGTGTATAAGCGCCTATATAGACGAGTTTTTGTTGAATCGCCGTTATCTCTGGATCACCCATTCGAACTGGAATTTCAAGTTATATTCTTAGCAGGTGAGCTTCACCCGAGAAATTATTATGCTTGGGCTTATGGTCGATGGCTGATAGATGAATGGAACTATCAATCTAGGAAAGCCGATTTGCTGTGGCTCACTGAGGGGGTGTATAAAGTTTGCAGGACCCATGTCAGCGATGTATCAGCATGGTCATTCTTACAGCGAATCCTTGAGGACGGACAAGATGACGAGATCATTAGCAAATATACAAAAGAGTGCTATGAACTGACAGAATTGTGTCCTGGTCATGAGAGTATGTGGACATTTCTACGATGGGGGTTGTTGCGTGGAGAAGTTGTACCGGACGCGTCGTGGGATCAATCTCTTAGCACAAAGGCGAATATGTGGGCACTGCAGATGAGGGACAGCTCAGTGGTTGCGCATCCAACTGCCACTCTTAGTTTAGACGGACAAGCAAAAAAGAGCAAATAATTGATTGCTAGGTGTCATGATTTATATATATATAAAATAAAAAAAGGGGCGCACATGAGGGAAAGAAATTAACTCGGAAAGATTGAAGTTACGATTCTGCATCTACAAACTCATCTTCACTCTCGCTTCCAGAAGTAGACGTTTTAGGGAGTGCACTTTTCAAGCTACTGACATCATTAAGACCACCACCACCACTTGTAGAAGAAGCATCAGACTCATGAGCATTTTTCTTAAATGCTGGGATAGTGAAATGTTCATGGAATTGTTGGCCAGGTAGAATAGGAGCAATAGAACACACTTGCTCAGCCTGTTTTTCAGGGTCCAAGCCATCAATGTCCTTATAAATTATATATTCAAGAGGAGAGTGTTCAACACGTTTGAAAAGCTTTGGATGGAATTCAACTCCATCTTCTTCCCTTTTACGAGCCTCAGCACGTTGACGATCTTCAATGAAGAATTTCTCATCAGTAGCCACGGTATGATCGCGGGCACCCAAGGCATTAGTTACCTTTTCCCACAGTCTGCGAGATTCAAGTGGTCCCTGTTCGCTGATGGGACGAACCTTGGGTGGATTTTTCTTTGCAGTGGTAGTGTCAAAGAAAACACTCTTGGTACCAGTAGAAAGATCTTTGATTTCTATAATTTCGTTCCATTTACCGGTAATCTCATACAAGACCTTCCCAGTCGATTCACGTTTAATTTCACCATGGATAGCATTGTAAGTACCGGAAATAAAGCCCTTTGTCTTGAATTCAATATCACAAATAAGATCATTAGCTTTACATTTGATCAATGCATGATCGCCCAATTCGAATTTAAGAGTACCAATCAATACACCTCTTGCGTACATGTTTGGTTGGGTGATTTCATATTCTTCAATACGGTCAGAGGATGATTTGATATCTAAAAATTTCAGATAACCAACTCCTTCCATAATACTAGCGGCTGAATTACCCAAAAATCTAGATTTAGGAACCAAAGTACCATCAACGCGGATGTGCTCATCGGGCCAGATATAGAAATAAGATGATTTGGGAGGATGATGGGACGTCTGTTCGGCAATATAATAAGATCTAGAATTATTGTCGTTTTCCCAATAACATGTGAAATGTTCACCGAGTACAGGATTGAGAGGTTTCTTAACTGCTTTGGGAGCAATGTGCCAACCCGACAAATACCATTTAACAACTTGTACAAATCTTTCAACAGGGTCTTTCGTATTGTGAGCCTGTTTAAGGATATATTGATGTTGTAGTTGATTAGTGATTCTTTCTAACATTGATTTACGTTCGAGAATGAATGTTGGTAGAGTGATACGGGATAGATCGGCACCAGCTCTTAACTGGCCGATTAGGCTGAGAATGATGTTCTGACCTTCTCCATCAACTTCATCAATATCATCGATGTTTTCAGGAGGAGATTGAGAAGGGGATTTGGAATGACCCAATCTACCCTTTGGAAGAAGCCCAACTGCCATAGTAGTGTATAACTTGTAGTTTGTGTTAGTAGTGAAAATCACAAAACAAATTCTGGAAAGTGTATACTTACAAATTTCGGTTATTACGGAACTTTGTGTTGTTGTGAAGACAACGTTTTGTCCAATCTAAGTGATTCTATATATTAACAGACCTTGTCTATGTGCAATGTCAATTGAACTGGTCTGGCAAAAAAGAAGTCGTTCTTTCGTTCTTTGCTCTTCCTTCTTGCTCTTCGTTCTTCGTTCAACTTTCCACACTAAGCGTGCCAGCAATTGAGATGTTGTGAATCAATTCGAGTGGCAACAAGACGGCAGTAATGGACGTAGAACAGAAAATGACGAATAAATAGATATTAATCAGATACCTTCAAACGTATATGACTTGACAGACGATTGGCAATAACGCTTAAAACCCCAATTATACCTAATTAACCAACCAGTTGGTCAATAACAAAAAATATATGGATATATTCTCTGTATCGATTCGTATATATAGAAACAGGAGATGGCTCCGTTAACCTGGGTATCTATTTATCTTTGTGGTGTATTCGTCCTGTTCAATTGTCTAAACAGAACAAAAAACAAAGTAAAAAAAACCGTAAACGAAGAAAATAATGAAAGACGCGAGTAAGAAGAAGTTTGAAATGACAAATTGCTTTGCTGCTGCTGCCTGAAGGTGAGTGCGGTTGTGCGTTGTGAGGTTGTGAGGTTTTGCTGTTGTGCGGTTTGTACGGGCTGGTGTACGGTACGGTGCGGTACAGAGAGACCGGAGCCGGCGGCGGTGCTGGCGCGGTGTTGGCGCGGTGCTGGTGCTGGCTGGTGCTGGTGCTGGGCCGTGGCGGCCGCTGGGCTGGCGCTCGCTGGGTGTATTTCTGGCGGTAAGAGAAAAAGCTGCTATTGAGCCGCCACGGCGGCAGAGAAAGGGATGACTGCTAGTGCTCTCAGCGGCTACGCTGCGCCTGTTGGGCGGAAATTAGTAGCTTATATTCTGTTACGGTATAGATTTACGGCTGCCATGCTATGACACAAATAATTCACATGCCAGGCAAATAGCAGGGTTAGGACCGGATGATGGCTAGCTAACGGACCGAGCATTTCTCCCAACGAAAGGGAGAGTAAGATAGTTAACAAGTTGGAGAGCAGAGTTGGTGAAGCGATATTTCTATATTTCTGATTATACAATCGTTAAGGTTAGTGTGCATTCTCTTGCAGCAGCAGCACCCCTGCATATCTACAGTTGTATACAGAACAGTACCAAAATCTTCAAAACACCAGAATCGTTTATAATTTCGAGACCGTACCTTCGAAGCCGTACTCTACTTTGCGAAATAGATAGATAGATATATATTCAATCAATTGACGTTCCTGCCCTACAGGATTATGTGCCAGATAAGGGCTTGTCAACGTTAGATTCAATCAACGTCACTATCTCATAATTATAAAATAATAAACCAATATCATTAAAGATAAAGCCTTTGGTCAGTCCTATACTAGGCGCCAAGAGTTTGTTGTTCGATATACCTAGGTTTACCAGGTTTCTTCTAAAATTTTTAACTTATTTTTTGAAATCTATTTGACACTTCCTATTGGCATATTCATGGGATGAGCTTTAATTCATTTTCATAACTCTTCACCATTTACGCTCCCGATTATTTATCATTTACTGTCGATTTGAATACATATTCGGTGAAAGTAAGCCTCGCGCTATGCGGCTTTTCATGGTATACTTTTCAGCACCTCAGAAAATTAAAAATCAAAAAGTCGCCGTTGTAGTATAGTGGTTAGTACACTTCGTTGTGGCCGAAGAAACCCAGGCTCGATTCCTGGCAACGGCAGAATTTTTTATATTGAGGTTGTCTTTTTAGTTTCCAGAGCTCTTAATGCAATTGCGGGTTAAATATTTATTTATATTAGCATGTTATTATATATATACATATATAAAAGAAGCTGGCTAATGTTCGAGAATGGAAAGGTTTCCGGTAATGACAACATTTTCAAGGACACTACCTTTAGGGATATCAATTTTTTTACCCTCTTCACAAACAATAATAACCGTGCCTTTAAGAGTGACACCTTTGCCGAGTGTAACATTACCAGTAATGGTTAAATGATCCAATTCAACGATTTGAGGAATATGTGGAATACGAGATTGGAAATCAGAAACTTTTTTGAAATGAGGACCTAGTTTAATAAGAGGAGCGCCGCCATAACGAAGAGGAGAGATTTCAAGACGTCCTTGAGTCAAGGAATAAAGGTCTGATTTAACCAACATCAAATCGGAACTTGTTTTCACTGGCAGGAAACGACGGCGAGGAACGTTGACACCATGTGCACCCTTAAAATGACGAATAGCAGCACCAACAGCGGTTTCAAGCTGAAGAACTTGGAAATCACTGTTACCAATGGAAATAGTCTTGGAGTTCGGGATGATTTCCATTGCCAACTCATTTCTCTCTACAAGACGTTTAATAGCCTTGAGATTGATCCATAAGTTATTCGTATTGAAATATTTGAACTTCTTGATGGACTTGAAGTCTTCAACATGTTCTTTAGGAACTTGAGCAATTTCCAAAAGACGAACACTGCCATCATAATCAATAATTGTACCACCTTTGACATCAGCACGAGTTTTATCAGTCAATTCCATGATATATTCGGCTTCATTTTCTACCATGTGTTTCAAAATCGGGAAATCAACCACGGCACCTAAATTATCACCGTTTGACACAAACAAAATCTCCTTGCCTTCAGCAATCAATTGATCGAGAATACCGGATGCAGCAATACTTTCAAAGAGATCACCATGACCAGGAGGATACCAAGAATCAATTCTATCTTCATACGACTTTGGAACTGGTAATAACGAGTCCTTGAAAACACGAGGAAAACGCGATTGATTAAAAGTCTTGATAGAGATCTTATGTCCCTGATACTTTTTGATAATAGTAGAAGTATCTTCATCAGTGTTGAAAGAATTCATAAGGATAAATGGTACGTCGGCATCATACTGACGGTTCAAATGCTCAATCTGACGAACGGAAAGATCCAAAAACGATTTACCGTCTCTGACTTCAATAATTGACTTAGGACCAACACAACCCATTGAAGTACCCAGTCCACCATTAAGTTTCAACACAGCCAGTTTGTTCAAATATTGAGTTCCATCTTCAGTTTGAGGAAGGGCATTATAGTCAATGACCTGATCAGCCTGAGGAGGTTGAATACGGTCCCATTCCAAAGTATTACCTCTGGCAGAGTCCAGTAAATAGCGACGGAAAAGTGCAAAAAAGCTATCCATCTCACCTTCGAACTTTTGCTTTTCACTGGTATCGTCGACCGAATCAGCCAATTTATTCAACGCATTACGCATCTGACTAGCTGCCACGGTAGTAGCACTGGCATCAAAAGCAAAAGCCGATTGGCTTTTAAGGTGCTTTTTAGGAGATGCCTGGGACATTTTCAATTGTTTACTGACACGGTATGTTAGATCGTGCTTTGCCTCCGGCGGCTGGGCGCTGCCCAGACCCGTTTGCTCGCTTCGCTCGATGGCTAGGATCGTAGAGCACCCCTGTTCTCTAGGTGAAACAGAGGCAGTAGTAGTATGGCCACCAAGCGAATGGTCGCTATGTTCTCTCTTCACTCACCTTCTTCTCGTTCCGCAATTAACTTTCAGTTCTGTTCCTGAAAAACAATACAATCGTGTAAATCAACCTTGCGTGGCTTACGCTCTTGTTATATAAATAACCACACATTCTCACTATAGAGAGCACACGCACATCTCTCGCCCGCAATAACATTTCCGCTGGGACCAGTGCGAGCAAAGTAGCGCTGTGTAGCGCGGAGAGAGGTGTTGGGATCTGTTGGGTATTGATGGAGCTGCACTTGCTGCTGGCGTTCGCACCACGCTACGCTCTCTTTCTCTCTTGTGCTGCTCATTCTAGAAAGCGCCTGTATGTTTCATGGGCAAGGGTGTGGTTTATCACGTAGTACGTTATAGCACAGCTCTCGCCAGCGTAGCAGTTGTTGGGAGGAAAATTATCACGTTATACAGAGTAGCTAAAAAAGGAATCAGGGGTTATATGCGGTAGAAGGTTATATATGAATTGAGAAATGAGAACGGTGGTGGTAATGATGATGGATCACAACACAATTATATGAAACAATGAAATGTGCTAGACTGAGGGTCTATCTAGTTCTTGACCTGAGTTTGGATCTGATCTGGGCCTGGTCTGGGCTTCTGAAAGGCTAGGAGCAGATGCACAAGCCTCACATATCTACTATGAAATTGTTATATCTGATAAACGACTAGCATATATGCTTTACAACTTTTATTATAATTATCATGGCCATGGAAGTCGTAATCGAATGAGCATATATAATGGAGGTGGGTCTATTTCATTTACTGCGTAGTTAGCGACAAAAATAACTATCCTTTGCTAGGCTGGCTCTATTGGTACTCTGGCACTCTGGCACTCTGGCACCCTGGCACCTGCTGCACCCAAAATTCTGTTCCGGTATGTCATGGGACGCGAATGGTTCTTAATTTCTATTGTAGATGCGGAGAACACTTCTCCATATCATTATCATTTCTAGATGCGGCGGTTTGCGGAGTTCCCCTCCGTCAGCCGTAAGCGTAAGCTAGTGGAACGAAGATGAAATAGGCGCTCGTATAAATATCTTCCATCCATCTTCATTCTCTATCTCACCTTTATCTTCTCACAATGTCTAAATACGGATTTGTTGCTGTTCCTATCGATGTTCAATCTCATCTAAAAGGAAAACCATTCATCAACCCTCCTACAAACCAATCAGTCGCTTCTTTGACAATTCCTAATACAAAAAGCTCTCTAGCAATTATCGATTATGCCAAAAAAGAATTGCCTCTACCGGCATTTAACCACTCAATGAGAGTGTACTTATATGGAGTTGCAATTTTAAAAGACCAATTTCCTGATTGGGATCTCGATCTTGAAGTCTACTTATCTACCAGTCTGCTTCATGATATTGGCACTACCGATGCAAACATGAAAGCTACCAAATTGTCGTTCGAATACTATGGAGGTTACCTTGCTAGAGATCTAATTCTCAAAGAAACTGACGATCTAGACTATGCCGAAGCTGCTAGTGAAGCTATTATTCGCCACCAGGATCTTGGAACCGTTGGTAATATCACCCGTCTTGGCTTTCTTTTGCAACTCACCACCATCTTGGATAATGCCGGAAAGAACACCGGTGTAATTGATCCTCAGACCATCTACGAAATCAACCAGGCTTATCCTCGTCTTGATTGGCTCAATTGTTTTGCCAATGTCATTGACAATGAATACACTGCAAAGCCGTGGTGCCATACTAGTGCTGTAGGTATTGATCATTTCAAGGATTTGGTTTTAGGAAATGATTTTAAATACGAACACAAGTAATTTGTATAGCTTAACACGATTATTATATGCAGGGTCCAACAAGGGATGACAACAAAATTCTATTTAGAAACAACAGCATTGCTATGAACTCTAAATTTCGTAATCCAATCTTATATATCAACAAGTGCAATTCCAAAGAAAAGGTATGGTCGAATATTTTCTGCAACAGTCAATATGGATGCTGCTTCTACTTCATATTACATAATTTTTGATGCAATTAGAAAACTACGAGAGTCTGTTACATTTACGATACTAACTGTGTCAATGTCAACATTTACTGACACATTCTTATACAGTGTTGTGGTGCCAATAATTCCATTTTCACTTCGTGACAGGATGGCCGTGGACGAGAACCATATACAATGGTGGATAGATATATCCCTAGCAGTGTATTCAGTAGGACTAATTGTTCCATCACCAATATTCGGATACTTCTCTGATAGATTAAGCTCCAGAAAGGTGCCTATGCTTTTTGGCTTGGTCTTATTAATCTTGGCAACTCTGCTAATATCTGGAACTCGCTCACCACATATATATGTCTTAGGAAGATTCATTCAAGGTATATCAGGGTCTATAGTCTGGTCAGTTGGATTGGCTATCGTAGCTGATGTGGCATCTCGAGATCAGATGACATTTTTAATCAGCTTTCCTTCTTTGGCAGTGAGTGCTGGAACTATACTGGGACCTGTAATTGGTGGCATTGTGTATCAATCGGTTGGATATGAAGCAGTATTTCAATTATCTCTGGTTATAATTGGATTCGATGTTATACTACGACTTCTAATGAAAGAAACGAAAACTTACGAAAGAAAAATTGAAGAACTAAAAGATACTGAAGTTCCCTATACTATATCAATGAGCCCCTTATCCATGTTAAAAATGATCAAAAATCCAAGGATCATCAACAGTTTACTGCAGTCGTTGATAGTTTCTTGGCAGTTGACTGCACTGGACGCTACAATGACAGTTAGACTGGCAGAAATATTTCACTTTAACAGTCTTCAATCAGGTATTATGTTTCTTCCTATCGCAATTCCCTCTATTATAGAGCCTCTCATTGGTTACTGGTGCGATTATATAGGATCACGTTATTTTTTAACGGTAGGTTTCTTACTATCAGCGTTACCATTATTGCTGTTGCAGATGCCATTAAACAGCTCAATACATGATATTGCAACCTTTGCAACACTATTAGCTCTATACGGACTCTGTTCAGCAATGATATTCTCACCCATTTTAGCCGAGTTATCAGATTCCGTGTCAAATGAAGAAGCAAAGAGCCCTGGTCAATTTGGCAGGGGAAGAGGTTATGGGCAAGTGTATGCCTTATTTAATATGTCATATTCCCTTGGATCTCTTTTCGGACCTATACAGGCCGGTTATACAATCAAACATTCTGGTTGGAATATGTTAATGATAATTCTTAGTGTAATGTCTCTTGCAATGGTCATTCCATCATATTATTTTTCCACCAGCAAGTCGACTGGTAATCCAGAAAAGTATCCTCTATCCCTGGATGAAGATTCAAATGTCGCATTAATAGCTCAAGGATTCAAAAAAATAAAATAAAATCATTTTTAAAATAAATACTCTATCCGCTTACAAAATTTCTACGATTTCATCATCATCATCATCATCATCCTCCTCCTCAGTAATCTTTTGTTCTTTTTCCTCATCTCTCATAAGCATTTGTACCAATCTTTCACAAGGATCCTGTACAACATCATCTTCTACTGACTTATGGAGCTCTCTAATAATTGTATATACACTTTTCTCCCTCAGATACTCTCTCAATGGCTTTGTAGTACATAAAATCAATAAACTCTCCACATGAGTGCACAGGATTTGATGATCCGCGTCACGTTTCTTATCAGGAGGTAATAACTGAAGTTCATCAGGAAGTTCAAATAGTTCATCTTCTGGAATATCTTCCGGTCCAGCCAGGGGCAATAAAATGTATGGTAGTAAGTTGATAGCAGGATCTTTGACGAGTTTGTCATGAGCCTGGACATTGAATAAAGAGTTTTTAATAGTTGAAGCAACACCAGCACGGCGGACTCTTGATTCAACCTCAGTGAAGACTAATAGTTTGGTAATTGGCACAACTCGGTCATATTCCTGCTCGGTGATGAAATATTCTCTACCTTCCTTGAATCTTGAAATATCAGCGAAGAAAAATGCCAGAAAGTTAAAGTCAGCAAACCGGTTAAGCGTCCTTTCACTTCCCTTAACAAAACAATCCATAAGACAATCCATAACTTTATCTGATTTGAAGGTTTCGTTTTCTAGTGCAACAGCTGCTTCATCTGTTCTGTTGCCAGGTTCGGGAGTTCTTTGTTTTCTCGTGAATCCAAAGAGTTTAGTGACCTGATCATTCTTTGCCAAGTTGGAAAGCAAGATACAAAATAAATCAGCATGAGCTTGATTTAGAGTAAGAATTGAACTGACAAGATACTCGATTAAAGATTCATCGGATGCTAAATTATCAAGAATAGACTGGTCATCACATAAGTTAACAAGAATAGTTAACGCTAATTGGACAGTTCTTTCGGTTCTATAGTGGATCAGGATTTTAAGATCCTTAATTGCACGGTAGTCATCATTTTTGAATAGATAAGAATGTTGGCCGTTTGCAAAAGGGGCTACATTTTCCAAAGCGATCTGACGTGCTACAGGCTGAGGGGAGTGAAGAAATCCTACTAGCTGGAGAGGGTGTTAGTCCGTATACATTCATTCTAATGTCAAAATTTTAAGATACTCACTTCTACAAGTTCAGAAGACATGATTTATTAGGATTTCGTATCTTTTATTAGTCAAATCTGAATTGGTAAATAAGATCCGAATCAATCTCGGAGTCGGTGAACCAGAATTTTCAGCACGGCTGAATTTTTTTTAGCCGTATCATCAACGGATGGTGATCAGAATATGGGGAGGCCACTGGCCAGATACAGTGATTCCATTAAAGTATAATTTAATTTATTTAGTAAATCCATGGATTTCGCATAAATATACTATTACCTTAGTGCTGGTGATATTATTTCGGTGTATGGACGCTTCTTTAACCCTGAGCCATTATCTTCGATCTTACTCTCATTACAATCTCTATAATCGCTGCAGATACTCGTGTCATACGACACCCATGGCTTAACAGAAAAAGGCAAACGTGACCGCAGGGTATAGTTATTGTATCCATATTATTTGGGGTCACCAACTTCATTTATTGCTCTTCCCCTGAACTCAAAACCCTAAACCTGGTTATCACATAAGTGACATTTCCCGAGGTACAAATGCGAAATGGAAAGTAAGATATCCATTGAGTAAACAGGGAGACTTTACGTCGTACAGCAATTTCCAATAAATTAATTGGTAGTTTAACATTTTTACATTCTTTGAACTTTTTGTATCATTTGGCGAACAGGACATTTTGTGTCTCGCTGTTTTGTCCCAACTACTAACAATATCATTTTTTCATCATGGCACCAGTAAGTTCTAAAACAGTTCGCAAACATGAAAGTCGTCGACAATGCTAACCAAATATCAGTCTAACTCGCTTTACCGATCGGTTAGTGGAATTAGCAGTGCTGCCAACCATCATATACAAAACCTAGACCTTGCGAGGTCTAATGGAAAGTGGGATGAAGTCTCTGAATTAGCTGCAAAGACTGTTAAAATTTCCCCAAATAATTCCAATATAGCTCAGGTGGCTCTGATAGAGGCTCAATTGATATCTCTGTTAAGGACAAAGTCTCCACGCCAAGATGAACTATTAGTTCCTCCTACTAGAGGAAGTCAGCTGGCTGAAAAATTAGAATCTGTTGGGTCACCATTCCCTAGTTTTACAGACAGTAGTACTCCAGATGGTGCAGAAAGCAATTTTATTCAAACTGTGGTATTGGCACATAAACAACTAGTTGAGGGCAGTTATCAAGATGTGATTCAAACTTTGGGAAGTTTTCCAATCCCAAATAACAGTTCCCTGGCCTATACAAAAGTAGCAGCTTTCAAAGCGAAGTCTATTTTAGGTACCGCATTTGAACGGATTGGCGATACTAATAGTGCGATTCTTACCTATAAAGATCCATTAGCTTCTCCCTCGACCCCTGAAGCCGTGGCGTGGTCCGAGGTGCTGTATTACAAATTTGCTTCCTTAGTTACATCGGACGTAGGCAAAGAGGCTGAGACTAATAGTAATGCTATTACCTTGTACGCTTTACGGCAATATTCGAATATCTCAGGTAAAAGCTATGTCCCGGTTGGTACTAATGATAGTCGATTATCCTTACATCTCTTATTTCTAGATCATGCTTCAAGTGCCCTAGCAAAAGACCCATCAGATTTACAGCTTCAAGGCGAAGTAAAGCAGGTCTCTCAGCGTTATGAGAGTAGCCTATTTAATGGTGTTTCACAAGATAATACTGGTGATGTAGCAGTTGAAGATTATCTAAGACACTTAATTCGGAATTGGCGATCTACTACCAGTCTGACTGTTCCTAAAGGATTAATAATCGACCAGGATCAGGTCAGTTATTCTAAACATGTTCTTGAAGTTTTAAAAAAGGCTGCATTTTCCACTTTCCATTCTCCTCTTGTTATGAGATATCATGTCGAAGTACTTAATAGATTAGGACATTATTCGGAAGCATTAGCAGCCTTTGATACTTATGTTGCATATCAGGAGAAATATCGTATTCGCACACAGAGTGGAGGCAGTTCTTCCCACCAAGGTCGCCGAGGGGACTCTACTGTAGGTGTGTGTGACGCTTTTCATCGAGTAATCTGGATAGCCATTCATATTAATGGAGATCGGGCAAAGGCTAAGGACTATGCTGATAGATTAAAGACATGGATTCCGCCTATCGATGATAAAACAAATGGCCACGGCAAGGAAATTTCTAGGATTCCTCCAGATGTATTAGGAAAAGCATATGGTTCCGTCGCTAAAGCATATGCCTACTACAGTCGGGCGACCTTTTCAGATGAAGAACACTATCAGTCAGTTATCGATGTCGCTATTAGGAACTATGAGCAGTCGCTTAGATCTTGCTCAACAGATACCCTTGTAAACTACGATTTTGCTCTTTTATTGGCACAAAATGCAAACATATCCAAAGCCCTTGAGACTGTAAAAAATGGCCTACTATATGATAATAAGCATTTCCCATCTTGGCATCTACTAGCGTTATTACTTGCTGCAAGAGAAGACTACGAGGCAGCCAACAAAGTCATCAATAGCGCTATAGAACTGGGACTGCATGCAACCCAGCAACAAACATTAGACAGTATTGAAATTAAGGGATGTATAATTCAAATGAAATTAAGTCAGTTGGCTATAATCGAAGCCACAGCGACTGTGGAGACTGCCCTGGAATATTTGCCGGAAACTCTTGCATTGTATGGCGACCTGTTCCCGGATAGTGCCGCTCCTGGAGAGAAGCATTCAACTAAACACGAACCTGCACAATCTGAGCCACCTCGTAGTAGTCTGAAACAGAATGGGAAAACTCGACGTTCTATTGGATTAAAGAAGTCATCTAGTCATAATAGAACCAAATCAGCCTCTAGGAATAGTCGTAAAAGTGTCTCAACTTCTGATGTTGAAGATGAACAACTCACAAAGCCATCGAATGCCCTTCAGCAGCGACTTTTCCATGACATCTGGTTGTACATTGCCGGAGTGTATAGACGTGCTCAAATGGATAAAGACGCTGAAGAGTCTATTGTTGAAGCTGAGCATATGTTCCGCGAATCTCCCGATACTCAAGTAGAATTGGGGCAATTGATGGCAAACGACCGTCCATTACATGCTCTCAAACAATTTGAAGCAGCCCTGGATGAAAATGGAGACCATTTGGCTGCCACTCTGAGTCTCGCTGAATTGATTCTGACACATTCAAGAATTGGCAATACTGCGAAACCGAGCAGCTCAGCGTCTCCATTTGACTTCTTTATTTCCCATAAAGATGAATTGGCAGCACATGCTAGACTCCAGAGTTTATTAGAGACTCAGGTTACCAAATACCCTGGCAGATACAGCTCTGAGGCGTGGTATTTCCTAGGATGTATCTATGGCAAATCCGGCCAACACAAAAACGCCGAACATGCTCTTTGGAAATCTGTCCAGATTGAAGAAACCCGCACAGTTCGAGACTATTCAGTTTCATGCTATTATTAGTATATAATTTACTAGCAAATGCGCGTTTTTATATCCCCCTGCCTGTCAGCCTCCGGCGACAAGGCTCGAGAAGAAGAATTCAACATCAATCAACTTTCAGTCATTAGCCTATATTTTTCCATTATCTAGGCATCCACTAATCCATAAAATAAGGTCCATGTTAGAATAAAGCCAGATAGACCAGGTAGAATATCATTGATCCACACATCTCCAATTGGACTCATAAAATACGTCTTGGGAGAACCACGAGCCACTACCACGAATATAGCCAAACTGACTAACAACGATGATACGAAGTAGAAAATGAAGCCATAAAATGACTCTAATCGTAACACACCTGCACCAATACCCGATGCTAATGCTGTGATATTTCGGATTCTCGTCAATGCCTGGCCAGTGTTAGCAATCTCTCTCACAGTATGCGAAGGAATCTTTGCCCGTGTAGACACGGTCCCCCAATAGTCACAGAAACTCACTTTTTTATTCGCTTGAATATTGTCCGGGAAGAGTGGCGATATCGCCCGTTCTCTTAAGTCGGACATTTTAGATCGTGCTGTTTGATGTTAATGTGTGAGCTAATAATATGTTCTTGGTGTTGGTGAAGTTGCATAATTGAGGGTTGGGTGTTTCTCAATTATACATAATTTCATCTCATACTGCGTAGCTGCCGGAAAAACTAATCGGGCATTTATTTACAAAATGGTTTCTAAGTAAGTAGAAAAAATCTATCAGAGTCGTTCCTTGATCCTGGAAATACTAACTGATTCCTATAGCTGTAGGGATTTAAGGAATGGAGTAGCGGTTTGTCTTCAAAGATCGCCTTGCGTGATGTTGGACCGTAATACTCCCAAGCAGTGTTTGGACGACCCTGAACTTTTCAAGGCTTTACCAGAGGACTGTACCATTCTATTTAAGAAATATATGGAGTGCAAGTAAGTCCGGGTGTTAGAGAGGTTTTGTGCCTTTGTATATTAACTTAGATGTAGAATGGGCGCAATTGATATGAGAAAGAGGTTTCGAGGTAATGGGCCCAAATCAGTAGGGAAATATGACAAGGAGCTGTCACAATTATCATCTGGCCAGTTTGATATTCAAGAAGAACTGGACCTACTAGAGGGTAATGATAAGAGAAGTAGAAAATAGGAATGGAAACGAAATTGTACATAGTATTATATATATTTATATATATCGGTTAGATGCCACACATGATCCTCTCCGCCTAGGCTTTGCCTAGATTTTGTGTTCTATATATACAACTATTGGAGATTCACACCAATTTCTTCGATTTGTTTAATCAATTGGTCAATAGTTTCCGTTGTTACGCTAAACGGGGTGTTAGTGGAAGAACGGGAGGTAAGTACTAGAGAGCGGGATAACTTACTTGGGGGAGTTGACAACGACACGGAAAAATTCACCAGTTCCATCGGAATGAGGGGAGTAATCGACCAAGAACTTACCCCGTCGGAAAAGCTGACTTACGATTTCACGGGTGATTCTGGAATTTTCTTCTGCGCTGGGGGAGATAGATTTATAATTGGTAGAGGGGGCATTATAGTAGAAACACGTTTGAAGACAGGGAGGCGGGAGTTCTGATATTAAACTGAAATTGGGAGATTCATTCACTTTACGAGCAAGATATTCAGTTACTTCAAAGGCATGATCAATTCGTTGAGCAAATCCTTTGGTACCGTACCAATTCCAAGCCAGGTATAGTTTAAGGGCATCCGACCTACGACCACAACCCATAGTTCCATCAGCAAGATCGAAATTTTCATCTTCATCACTGCTATTGTGAAAGAGGTAGGGTGCCTGGAGGGAGTTTGCCTGCTGAAAGGTAGCTACGTCTGGGACTAAAAGGAAAGAACAGGTACAAGGAACGCCCAGCATTTTGTGGGGATTAACAGTTATACTGTTTGCACGATGAGATCCATTTAGTTTATGACGTTGGGTAGGCGAGAATATGACATTCCCACCCCACGAGCCGTCGATATGGAGCCAGACTTTATATTTCTGCGAGATATCAGCAATGCTATTAAAATCGTCAAATGATCCATAGACAGTAGTACCAGCAGTAGCGTTAATAAATAATGGAGTATATCCATTTTCGATAGACTCTTTGATAAGCTGTTCAAGATGGTCTGTATCCATAGTACCGTCAGGCCAAGTATTGACTTTAAACAGCGATTCGCTTCCAAGACCACAAAGAATAGCAGCTTTTTCAACACTATAGTGGCAGTGATTACTAGCGAAAACTGCAAATTTATAACTTGCATTTCCTTTGGTTTTGGTGTCAGGAAATAAAATACTTCTAGCTATATGAAGACTGTGAATGTTTGAGTATGAGCCACCAGGGAAAGTTAACCCACCAGCTTTTGTATCAGTATAACCAAATAATTTGGCATACTCATGACTAGTTCTCTTTTCTATCAAGGTTAACGCAGGAGAGACAGTGAAAACGTGAACATTTGTATTAAGCATCGAGAGAAGTAGATCTCCGGCAACGCCAACGGGATTATTCGAAGCATATAGTTTATCTAAAAATCCATTATGCCAAGTTACTACCGAGTTATCTAAAACCGTATCGACGTTTTTCAATAAACCACAAATTCCCTGTCCATTTTCGGGTAAAGAAATTTCAATAGACTTGGCAAGAACGACCGGATCAGCCGAGCTTCCAATAGTTCCCTCGGGAGAATCAGCTTTCTTGACATATTCGACAAATGTTTTAGTAAGTGACTCCAGAACTTTTTGAAGTTCATCAGCCCGACTAGAGAACGATGAGGCAGTAGCTGTCATTGAAAATTATTCTTTTTTTGAATTCAGTAAAGATTGTTTTTGGTATTATGTCGATTGTGCCTAATCGTTTTATTTTTTTATTATGACACAATAAAGCTAATAGAAGAAAATATATCACGTGACAATTGCTCTATGCAGGAAGACCCTGTCTATATACCTGTATTGGGCACGGCATGAAAAAACTGGATCTTCTAAACTAACTAAAGTAATAAAAAGATTAAAGAAATGAAGAAAAATAGAGAGAAAACCTAAAAAAGCAGAATAAACAAATAAAAAGACAAACAAATCTATAAAATTTATAACTATACTACTTCACAGTTTCAACTCTTAAAGTTTTATTGCTGTCGTTTACGACGTCTCCAGTAACAGGAATAGGATGTAATACCCCCTTTATCCAAATTCTAAACGCCCGGGCCGACATTATTAAATAGTTGAAAACCGGGTTCGTTTTCTTTTCTTTTGCAGTTTTTTCTTCTGTGTTATCGCCTTTCTCTGCTTGCTCCTTCTCCTGTCTCTTATTCATTATTCCATAGTAAACGTAAAGATCTTCCCACTTAGAGGCAAATGGTGATCTCATATCAATTAGAAATTCAAAAAGGGTGGCCGATAAATCATTATCATTGTCAAGTCTCTCTAAATCATTATTGTCTAGCTTACAGATACATGTGATTAGTGTAGACCGTTTCTTCAATGTATTTCGATATAATAGTTTTTGAGAGAACCCCATTACTTCAGCACAGTATGTGACAAGCTGAGCGTATATAAACACCATCATTGGCATCATTTTGGCTGCTGAACATGCTGGATACTTTTTCTTAATAGAGCATAATAATAGACTTGAAAACATAAAGGCGTCCTTGGCATTTTCAAACTGCTTTTGCTTACTTTTATCATTCATGGTAGAAAGCTGGGCCCTGAAATCAGCCCGCAATTTTCTTTCCAATGCTGCCTCTTTTTCAACTCCACTCTCTGCGGGATCCTTCTTAATAGCTCCTACCAATGGGCCGTGCTTGTTATCGACAGTCATATTAGGATTGTGGTTGAAATGATGAATAAAAACTGATGAAGGGAACTCAAACTTATATATATATTAAGGGTCATGCTCATAATGAATATTCTGGACCCTGTTGATCCCTCATCGCAGATTATGCACAAAAATGAACTCATAAACTACAGCCCAATTAAGAGAGAAACTACTATAATACTGGCAGCCTCGTGAATGAAATTTCATTATATATTATGGACTACATTGGGTATTAAATTATTAAATATTACTAACTGTCATCGACATTACACATTACCGACATTTTTCCGATGCATGTCCGGAAAAGTGCGGAACTAACCCCACATACTGATAAATCGTTCAACCGAATCCCCACATTTCATGAATAGGAAGAATATTTAACCACTCATATATACATACGTATCGATGTGGCATTTCAAACTTTTTTTATTTTGTAAGAAAACTAGATAAAAGTGCCACTATTGAAAATGGGCGTTGCGATAAGAAGAGCCTTGGTGGCCTCTGCTATAAATTTCAATCCAAGGTTCGCTTGTTCCTCTCGTCATCAATTCCAATATAGAAATTCATCTTCTGCTACTCCTTCCAAGGTAGTTAGTTCTCTCGAAGAAGCTCTTGAAGATGTCAAATCAAATATAACGCTTCTTTGTGGCGGATTCGGTCTTTCGGGTGTTCCAGACACTCTAATTAATGCTCTTGAACAAAAACCTGAAGTGCAGAATATAACCGCCGTTTCAAATAACGCTGGTGTTGATGGATCAGGTCTTAGTAAACTCCTTGTTTCGGGTCAGATCACCAAAATGATTGCATCGTATATTGGCGGTAATAAAACGTTTGAATCTCTCTATCTTAATGGTAAGATTTCTCTTGAACTTACTCCTCAGGGTACAATTGCCGAAAGATGTCGTGCTGGCGGTGCTGGTGTTCCTGCTTTTTATACTGCCACTGGTGTTGGTACATGGGTAGAGCAGGGTAAATTACCTGTAAGATATGGTTCTGATGGTTCTGTAGTTGAGACCAGTGAGCCTCGTGAGACTAGAGTATTTGAAGATGGCCGAAAGTATTTGCTTGAAAAAGCCATCGTCGGCGATGTAGCATTTGTCAAGGCTTACAAAGCTGATACATTTGGTAACTGTTATTTCCGTGGTTCCGCTCGTAATTTCAATTCCGTCATGGCTCGCGCCGGTAAAATCACAATTGTCGAAGCCGAGAACATTGTTCAACCTGGCGAAATTGCCCCTGAAGATGTCCATCTACCTGCTATTTATGTTTCTAAAGTTATCCAGTCCACTACTCCTAAGCTTATTGAGATTTATAAAAATAGCGTGCCTGCAAATGAAGTTAAAGAATCTACGCCATCTGATTTACCACCTGCCAAGGCAATTGCAGCAGCTAAGAGAGAAATGATAGTTCGTAGAGCAGCCCAAGAGTTCAAAAGCAATGGATATGCTAACCTTGGTATTGGCATGCCTACTCTTGCGCCTGGTTACTTGCCTGAAGATTTCCATGTCACGCTACAATCTGAAAATGGTATTCTTGGTCTTGGTCCTTATCCTCTTAAAGGACAAGAAGACCCTGATATGATTAATGCTGGCAAAGAAACGGTAACTCTTATTGATGGCGCTTCGTTGTTTGGCTCTGAAGAATCCTTTGCCATGATTAGATCTGGTCGAGTAGACCTTACTATCCTAGGTGCTATGCAGGTGTCGGAGTTTGGTGATCTTGCAAATTGGGCCCTCCCTGGTATGGTCAAAGGAATGGGAGGTGCTATGGATTTAGTAGCCAACCCATCCAAGACCAGGGTCGTAGTAGTCACTGAGCATGTAGATAAGAAGGGACGTTCTAAAATTGTCAGAGAGTGTGACTTTCCTCTTACTGGCAAAGGGTGTGTATCTCGCATTATCACCGATCTCGCAGTCTTTGATGCTCATCCCACTGAAGGCTTGACGCTAGTTGAAACATTCCCTGGTGTTACCATTGAAGAAATTACTAAAAACACAGAGGCCCACTTCAAAGTAAGTGAAAACTTAAAGATGGCCGAACTCTAAAACTGTATTATATATGTTTATTTACTTAGAATATAATTAGAAAAGAAGAAAACAGTAATATTTCAGGGCTGCTACTGTATAGCCGCACCCTACTTCTCCACTTCGCAGCTTTGACATGCAGAACGAGAGTGACATGCAGAACGAGAGTGACATGCAGAACGAGAGGACTAAGTAGTGAGCAATAAGCTCCAAGAGATTGTTATGTAATAATATGTAATAATTGATTTCGAAGATAAAAAAAAAAATCACTATGGGATTATCTATCACCTCTTCTTATATAATATAGGACGTCGAGGGTAACATTATATAGAGCATCATCTGGCCTCCAATACTGGAAACGGCTTTCCATATGAACAACCAATCTTATTTTTATCCTGTCAGACCGTTGAATCGAATAATAATGATAACCATAGAATCTTGAACTTGGCTTCTATCGTGTCGCGTTTCAACGGGTATAACTGGTCGCATTTGTTTGCTGGGAGGCATAGTTACCCGAGCCTATCATCGTATCACTATTAAACTCCTCTTTAATACTAAATCATGCTTACACACTGTCTATAGACAGTGCTAGCTACTATCACACCATCAGAATCAATATTAGGATCCACCCATGAAACCTGCATAACCGCCCATACTACCGTTATTATATGCGCTGTCTCACTCAACAAAAAAAAGATTGTACAGTCCACCCCACATTTGGGGAATGATCTCCAAGACGGTAAACCCAACCGGAAAATTAGGCAGACATATATCCTGGAACTTGTAGTTTGTTTCTGAGATATCTTGCAATGTATATATATTTATATATATTGACCCGTGCTGTTTGTGCGGTATGACTTTAAAAGATAAACGTCTCAAAATAGCCGTAGTTGGTGGGGGAATAGTTGGAACCAGGCATGCCAAACTCATTTCGCAACGTCATGATATCCAATTGTCTGGCTTAGTGGAACCATCTCCTACAGGGTTAAGAATAGCGGCAGGATTACATACAAACCATTATTTTTCAATAGCCGATCTGATAGATGACGACGTGGGATTAGACGGAGTGATAGTAGCAGCCCCTACTCAGACTACAGACTCGATCACGAGAAAATTAATAAGCCACGGAATTCATATCTTGGTAGAAAATACTCTTAGTATGGACGTTAAATCTGCTGCCGAAATAGCGGGAATGGCCGAAAAGAAGGGAATCTCGTTGTTAATCGGACACCATCGAAGATTCCATCCGTCAATAGTGGCTGCTAAAGAGGCAGTAGAATCTGGCCAGTTGGGAATAATTACCGCAGTTTCTGGGTCTTGGACCCTTCGCAAACCAATGGACTATTTAGATTCTGTATTCCCTTCTGAAGATTGGGAAGATGACAAGCTGGTTTCTCGTCAATTATATCTAAACTTAGTTCATGACATCGACATTTTACAATATTTAATGGGTCCTATAGGTAGAGTTTATGCTGAGAAATTCCCAACAGTAGATGCCTTCGGGGTACAAGGAGGAGGTGCACAGCAGGCTTCTGTTACCTTACTATTCAAATCTGGTGCTGTTGGTACATTTATGCTATCAGATTTTGACTCAAGTCGAGATAATAATATGTTTACTGGTTCAGGCAAATTTAACACTAGCAAGGCTTTACACAAAGAAGAAGCTTCTAGTACCTATTATATCTTTGGAACTACTGCATCATTAAGTATACCCGAAATGGCATGTTATTCATTTGAAGATTCTGGAGTTGGATGGACTAGCAGAATGAAAGTCGACACAATAAATATTAAGAGCGGCTTATCTTATGATTTACAGTTAGACCATTTTGTTGACATTATTAAAGAAAAAGAGAAACCAAACTGTAGTGGTAGAGAGAGTGTTTTGGCATTGAAAGTGGCAACTGCTGTACAGGATAGTCTGAAGAGCGGGAAACCTATAGAGATTGAGTAGAGATGACTATATATGGATGGAGTTGGACTTTATTAACGACTATATAGCTAACACAAATACATTATGTTAAAGTCTATATTCTACTCGTCTAACATTTCTCTCTTTGTATGCTTTCCATCCTTTTGCTCCTTCTTCAAATGCATCGTATTCAAACATGTAATCTCTGAACTCAGGGTCTGCCCATCTGTTTGGACATCCAAGCCCCCCAGCTTTGAACAAGCTATCTCTTTCTTCTTGGAGTGGTCCATCGGAAAGATGGAATACTTTCATTCCCATATATGTGGATCCCTGAACAAATACAGTAGTTCTGGATTTACGAATCTTTTCATAAGCCTCTAAAAGATCATGAACTTGTGATTTATCTTCTATCTTTGATAATAATTCACTCAAGCACGCAGCGTCTTCTACGGCCTGTGCAGCCCCTTGAGCCAAGTAAGGTAAGGTAGCATGACATGCATCACCGAGCAAAGCGAAGTTTGCAGTCTTATGAACCCAAGACTCCAATTCACGAGAATTCTGCAACCTCCATTTGGCAGTTGATTCTACCAAAGAGATAAGCGATTGGAATCGAGGATCCCACCCTTCAAAAAGAACTCTAAGTTCATCTGTTTGAGCAGCTTGGATATTCACTCCGGGGGGCAGATTGTCCGGGGATAGAACAACGACATTACAGTATTTACCTTCATGAAGCAGATAAACTACACAATGCATATTGGGCCCAAGCCAAAAGTTTAAGTTTGGGTGCAGTAAGAACTCAAGTTCAGGAACTTTCTTCATTTCAGAAGTCTTGATTAGCATACGATAAGCCAAATCTCCGGTATTATATGCAAGATCCTTTTCCCCAAGGAATTGAGTTCTCGTCTCTGATCTAAGACCATCTGCGCCCAATATTAAGTCGGCAGCGTATTTGTTACCCCTGGCAGTATGAACGGAATTGTGATCGAAATCAATCTTTTCAACCTTTTCATTTAGAATGATAGAAACTCCTTCAGCCCTACAGGCCTCGACCAAGACATTATGAAAATCAGCACGGTGGACATGCCAATATGGAGAACCATATTTTTCACTCATAAAAGGATTCAAGTCTTGAGTAGACAAGACTTTACCATCCTTGTACGAACGAAGGTAAATGCCAGATGGGGCCATACTGATCCGTTCCATTTGTTCACTAAGACCCCATTGAGTTAAGATTCGTGTGGAATTTGGTGGAACTTGGATACCAGCTCCAACTTCACCCAATGCTACGGATTGCTCCAGGACCGTAACTGAATGACCCGTCTTTGCTAATCCAATAGCAGCCGCGAGGCCACCCAATCCTGCACCAACAACAAGAACTGAGAGCTTCAGATTATTAGTGGAATTCTTCATTTGCGCCATTTTGATTATTTTCAGTAGAGATAGGAGAAAATGTGCGATCTTGACCGATTATTATATATGCGGGACTGCTCGGCCAAGTTATTAACCGATACGGAGAGGCGCATAAAATCATACCCCTGAAATATGCATTTGATTGCAGCTCGGTACAATTTGGAAATACTGATTCGCAGAGTTTTGGGTTCGAATTCCTACATGTGCAACGGGTCATCTGGCGATGTCGTCAATTAATAACCATTGGTTATAATTCGGGACTAGCCTCTTCAAACCAATTTACGGAGCGCTTAGTACTAGAGCGGATTTTCCGCGGCGACCCTACCCCACAAGATTTACCGTCAACGTATAAACGTTTTTAATGAATATAGAGAATCATTGCAAGCACAATTTTTATTTTAACCATCAGGATATTCCGCTGCTACTGCTACTGCAGACCCAGGCCGATATAAGCGAAATATGTTAACTAAGGCCACACGTTACTTATCATTTATCTACATTATATTATTATCATCTAATCTAAATCAGCTACCGGAAGGCCATCAACTAATGTAGCATTAACATTGATCTTTGCCAGTGCCTGTTTTGATTTCTTAATAAACAGCTCTTTGGCCTCTTCGTGCGTAACTAGTACAAAATCCTTATGAAGGTACCAATCTCCAACCTTAACCCCATACTTTGTAGCAAATTCTGGATCTTCAATTTTCTTTAGCTCAACTATAAGCTCAGTTTTGACTCCAAACACAGCATCACTAGTTTCATAGGGATCACCTTTCAAATAAAGAGCAGTGATTAATTCATCATACCCTTCTTTCTTGATCTTGAAATGGATATGTGCTGGACGATAAGGATGCCTATTAAGAACTTGAAGTAGTTTACCTACTGGGCCATCATGTGGAATGGGATACGGGACTGGGCGGATACCTTTAACCCAGAAATTACCTTCTTTATCACTCTTAACAATGCCTCTGCAATCAGGACCACCATGTCCTTCATATTGAGTGTCATAATGACCAGTTGAATCAGTTTCCCAAATATCTATAGAACCTCCTTCAATGGGACGACCCAGAGTGTCTCGTAATGTACACACAAATACACACATTTCTCCCTTGCCATCAGATGCAATTTGTCCGCCATTTTCAAACTCATTCGCATGAGCATGGAATGGCCCAAGAAGAGTCCCAATGGTAGCGTTGGGTGGCTTAGGGTGACTTATTCCATCAACCAAGACGGACAAGCCAAGAATATCAGAAAGTAGAATAAATTCTTGCCTTTCATCGCTACAGATCTTACCAACTTGGGTCAAAAATTGAATCGCTGTCATCCATTCTTCAGTAGTGAGTCTGGTTTCTCTAGCAAAATCATGAAGATGTGTTACAAGGTGATGCAGAAGAAATTGAAGTCGAGCGTTATTAGACTGAGAGTTGATGATATTTGTGTTTTTTGTAATTGTCTCATCAGTCATGTTAATGATTTCAGGGGTTTTCTTCGAATAAGTCATCGTAGCTGATTGATAGTTTCGTTAACAGGAGTTTATAGTTATGTACATTCTCAGTTTGTTTATATAGATCACTGGATAAATTTAACGGATGAATACTTTACCTCTGGGGTTAGGTCTAAATTTCCCCACAGTTATATTCATATAACGTTCATCCGGGGTATGATAAGTGTAATGTATGGCAGAGACATCAACGATAAATACCTGATCCTATAACTTCAGCAGCCTGGCGTAATACTTGACGAGGAGCTCGCTTTCCAGTCAGAAACTCAAATAATTTTACTGATTGCTCTGTCAGAATGTCAACTCCTCGAACAGCCTTCCATCCTTTGCCCCGTTTGGATTCGAACTGCTCTATAAATTTTGTTGTACTTTTAGTATAAACAATCTAAATTTTGTAGTCTGTTAGTTTTGATTTTATCCTTGTTTTGAGATGTGCCGTTAGTAACTTACATCTAATCCTAAGCCTCCATTGGAATTCGAAAGCCAACTGTCAGGTAATTCATAAGTTGAAACCGGCGTGCAGTTAATGATTATCGTGGGAGGAGTGATACTTGAAGGCCATTCTTCACTCAAGGAATCGATCATACCAATCGAAGTTGGCGGAGCTTCATTATTTTCACTTTCAAATGAAAGTGTTCCAAAATTCTTTGGTCGAGTGGTATCAGGCTTGAGAAGACTATCTCTACGAGTTATATATCTCATCGACCACACGGTTGTGCTAGCAAGATCGATCTTAGAAGCTCCTGTTGTTGCTGCTGCAGATTTTGAAAGTTTGCCATACTCGCCTTCAAAATGAGCAATCATTTTTTCAGCATTTTCTCTCGTTCGATTATAAACGAAGATATTGCGAACACCAAGACATATTAATGCAAATATTGATGCCCTAGCACTGCCACCAGCCCCAATAATAACAGCAGTCGTCGAAGGGTTAATAGAATTTCTTGTACTTAGATTCATTGTAATACTCGTCAATACTCCTCTCCATTCGGTATTTTCTCCATGTAGTGCAATGGGATGGAATGACTGTGGATCTCTTATTGAAATAACAACATTACACGCTCCAATGACTCTTGCGTATGTTGAAATAGCTGAAAGCTGACTAATAATAGATACTTTTAGCGGCCAAGAAATAACCGCTCCACCAAAATCGGAACTCGAAAAGACTTCTTGAATTTGTGATAAACGAGATATTTCTCTAGAGAAAAATTCGTGCGGTAATCCCACACACTTTAATGCTTGTTGGTATACATAATGGGCCTCCGTGGATTGTATATCCTGTCCTAATCTGTAAAATCTCTGCTTAGGAAGAAGGAATAAGCTATACAGACTCTGATGTGCTTCTCGTATAGTCAACATCTCTCCTGATTTGTTTGAAAATTCACCTAGCCAAGGGTTTTTATCCGATAATGAATAGAAGCTATCAGGGTGAGCCCAAAGAGAAGTGTGATCCACTGGAGATAATACAGAGTTGAGGCATCTTGACATTTTACCTAACGGCCCATTGTTATAAGCAATTATTGGTTTGTTACAGCTATCCGTATTGCTGATTTCGTTAACAGCAGTTAGTAAGTTGAAATTGTCCTTTATAGTTAAAGCATAGCTAGTTATTTTCATAATATCGCATCCGATATTGAAGCCAAGCAAAAGCTGCTTGGCTAATTTGGTCGACTCCCAGACACTTGTTGTTGCGCATCCAATTAATTTTGTAAATTTTTTCTTCGATACTAATGCTTGAATCACTCGCTCAGGCAATAATTCAAGCCAGACAGTCGTATAATCAATATTCAATCGCAAACTAAAGAACAAAAGCTCAATGTACAATTCGATCCAAAAATCCGGATTATTATTACCATTAATATTGAGAGACTCTGGCTTAGTGGTAAAGACTGATTTTGAGAAATTATAGATAATAGGAAGATTTGAAATACGACGGATATAAGCCACTTGGTCTGCTACATATGTTAAAATGCTTTGACCCTTTGTTATTGCAGAAAGAGCTAAAAGATCGATGCGGATTTCCAAGGCATCAACACCAATCGATACATCTTCAAGGTCAATATCAGCTAACGAAATATCAAAAAACGGCAATAATAGCGAGTGGGAATAAACCTGAAGGTTATTTCTCTTTGCAACTAATGGGTTCCAAGTAGAAAGAGGAGTAAGGTGTGGGGAAGAAGGCGGCGGTGGTGTATGTGATGATAATTCGGCAGTACTATTATGCGCACTGATATCACTAACATCGTTGTTGCTGCTATCACTTATTACGTGGTTTCCATAAATATGATCTAGAAAAGCCAGAAAGTCTCTTTCCAGTCTTTTTAATCCGATTGGAATTAATGGTGGCGCAATGGCAATTGCCTGAGATGGTGAAGATAAACCAATACCACCGCCATCGAACCTAGGGTGATGAGAATTATTATTGTTTGCTCTAGGAGTCGATATTCGGCTAGCAGCCGTGGCGTCAGCATCTTCATCGCTAATATACCGCAAACCCAAATTCACAAACTCAAATGTAGAACATAATCTATATAGTGGAGCACGCTCGATAGCCAATTGTAACAAACGATCATGATCTCCATGAAAACGAAGATAGTCACTAACCTCATCTTCACTTCTGGTTATATAAATTATCGGCATTTTCGTTGCATATTGCATAAGAACAGAGAGGCAAGGTTCTTTCACGGACGAACTGGACGAAGCAATCACACAATTGGTCGGATTTCTCGCTAAAATAGACTGTAGCAATTCTGCCTCTTTTTTGACAAGCTCTTGAGTTCCATATTTTGCTCGAAAAGCTTCAGAAGAAATACCAGCCAACGTTTCAAAAGTAGTGATTAGATCAACAAATCGCCTTTTTAGAGCCATTGCAGATATAACTGCTAGAGTGGATTTACCGACTCCTCGACTTCCAACCAGAATCATAGTAGCATCTTTAGAATAGTTGAGGTTAAGGCCCATAGATTTCAGCCACCAAAGATTATCACTAGGGTCGTCATTTTGGTTTCCACCCATCATGAATTTAAGGTCTACTAGCGGTGATGGAAGGAGAATACGTAACGAAGAAATAGTCGAGAGAGTGACTTGCAAACGTATGGGCTGATTTCAATATCAAAACAACAAGTTCAAATGACTTTCTCGCAACTGACTAATTTTTTTTTCATCGGCTCTAATAAATGATGTAGGCGAAAAGAAAGCTTGATAAGCCCGCTCGCTCAGGACTCGAAGTGGTACGACTCAGCCTCGGAAAAAGATCCCGCGACCCCAGAAAGAATACGACGGTTAATTTATATACCGCCTAGGTTCGCCTATTAGTTTAATTGGTGTTGTGGGCACGGGTTGAGCCTACCAGCTGGCAGTTGGGAGCTTGCAGAGAGAGCATATGAATGTGGAGTTGGGAGAGCGCGTGGACGCCAACTTCCCGCGGCTGGCAGTTCGACAATTGTATTTATGTTCTTAACGTATTACTTATTATTTTTTATTTGAAGTCAAAGAAAAAGATGTTGTGAAACGATTTTTTCTTGGCAACTGATTCGGGATTCTTTGAGAACTGCCTTGAACCACCAATAATAGTTATAATAATTACCGCTAGGCAGTATAGATACAGAAGCCAAGCCGTCATTACTCTCATCTTACCTGAACTTGAATAATGTTTTGCTTATTTCGTGAAATCTAATTAGATAATTCTTTGTCATTAAAACGTGTAACAACGTGTAACAACTTCCTTACCACCGTGACTACTAACACAGTTTTGGCCAAATCGGTTAACTTTATTCTGTAACAAACATCCACAGGGCCATAGAACTATTTCTCGCCGGGCACTCATACAAACTACGAACGATTTGCCCGATAGCGCATCTGTCATTTCAGCTTTGAATGTTGATGAAGAAATCGCTATATATTTGTTATTTCAATCAATTACTTGGTGCCGTACTCGATGTTACCACGATTACAAGCTATCTCCAACAGTTGGCCACCAGTTGAAAAAAGATTCTTAAGCAGTTTATTAAGCAGTTTAGTGTAGATTGTCAAGACGGTAGGTTGAATGTAGTAATCAAAAATGCACCCTCTATTTGGGATACCTCGATTTCCCCGGCGCTTGAAGTATCAAGCTATTACAGCATATTCGGATACTTTTCAGTTGCAGCATTCCTTATTATTCTCACTGTTCTCTATTGATGACCTGCAAACACTTGTTTTCATTAAGTGCCTCAGCCTTATCACGATTAAGACTACGTTTTCTACAGTATTGTTACTGAAGAGGTTACAAAGACTGTTCCTTGCGAATGACCTATACAGACAGGGACTTCGTTTACTACCATAACCACGCTCTCGACCATGGCTGGTCCTTGCTCTACTTTTGAGGAACCACCTTTTTAGCACAATTGTCGAGACAGCTGTCATAGCTCATCCGCACCTTGGTATCTGAACCAAACCGAACCAACTGGCATTAATACTGAGATGAAAACTTTGGTTCATTAAATTTTCCTAAATATTCTTCACCTTCTGAGTCTACAGCCACGTCAGTTTTTCAGGATCATCTGAACTGCCGAATCACTGGGATCTCCTGCACCTCCTCCTGTATCCCTTGGCTCGTGCCAGTTTACTACTGCATATTGATAACAAAACTGATCCGTGATATGTGAATTAACGGCTTTAATGCCGACATATATTTACACTGGCCACCAACTTTAAGAACCGATACCACCGCTTATGTGGTTTAGAGACGTAAAATGCTAGCTCAGCGGGTAAAGATGTTCAGTAGCTCTAGAGACATTAAGCTTATCATTAAATATCTAGAGGTTGAGATGGCTGGCTAAATATTCGTGGGGTGCATCCAAAGCCGCTTGCGCGCATGGCCGCGGCCCCCCAAGCTTCTACTCTTGTTCACAACACGATGCGGTTATGATATACGACCGAAAGCGGGAAAACTTTTATCCAGCTGGTCTGTGCTTTACCTCATCTCAATAAGGCTTTATAACTGTCGTATAATATTCCTTACCTATTGAGTATATTTCTTGAAATAATATCGATAATGCAAAGATGACAGGCGCGGCAAATTCCCGAGAAGAAGTTACGAACTCAACCAAGCAGGTCCATAATAGCAGTGAACTAGATACTTTGTCTCAATCAGCTGCTAAAAGACATAGAGTTAGTCGAGCTTGTTTACAATGTCGCAATAGGAAAATTAGATGTAATGGAAAAGAGCCTACTTGTGGATCATGTGCCAGTTCTGGGACTAAATGTGAATATAGTGAATCGAAAAAGAGAGGATTACCGCCCGGATACATTCAGCAATTGGAGCATTATGTTAAGAGAATTGAACAAATGCTTGGAGCCTATATCACGACTACAGCTCATGGTGAGCAGGAGCTACTCAGTATTTTAGATGGATTGGACGAAGTTCAGGATATGAATGACAAACCTTACGATAAAATGGGTAAAGTTTGGCAGGAATCGGATGTTTTTAAACGATTGAAACTGAGTGTTGCTGATAGTGAAAGAGCTGAAAATAAGTCAAGGTTATCAACAACACCAGTAACTTCTACTGAAAATGGTATTACTGGTAGGTCTAGAATCGTATTTAAGAATGAGAGCGATAGAGCCGAAGAAGATGCCAGTCTGCATACTGACCAAATATCCTCCAACAGAGGTAAAAAACTAGAACAAATTGGTACTGGCAGCAGGGACACTTTTGTCAGTGAAGAAAAGCGATACCTTTACCTAGGCACTAGTAGTGGTATATCATCCGACTTCCGTCCAGTTCTACCACCTCGGCCTCAAGTGCATGCCACGTCATTGCTCCTTATGGGTACTAATAATCTTATGAAATCAGGTCTTGATTCAATGCCGTTAACAGATCGAATTTTGCTCCTAGATAATTACTTTTCATATGTACATTCATGGTTGCCAATGGTAAATAAAGTGGAACTAATAAGGGCAGCATATTCAATGGAGTCATTTTCTGGTTCGGATAGAGAAATGTTGTTATGGGCTACATTAGAATTCGCAGCGCATATATCGAAACGAAGACAAGGCTTGGATGCCTTCTGGATTCAGACCCAAAACTTCCTCTCAAAAGCAGCATTGGGTACTGGCACACTAGAAAAGGTTCAAGCTTTGTTAATCGTTTCGTTATTATTTGTTTCCAAAGGCTATTGGGACAGTAGCTGGAATACGGTAGGGATTGCAGTTCGAATAGCTATTCAACTGGGGATTCATGTCTTTGATTCAAAATCGTCTGTCTTCTCGAAAAGAACTTGGTATGCTTGCTGTATTATAGAAACTTTAATAGCCGCTCGATTAGGCCGTTCACCCCATATTTCAGATAGTGATTTCGAAGTGGATCCATTAGAAGAAGATGGGTGGGAAGAATGGGAGTTATGGAAACCTATTCAGACTCCATATGCAGCCCTGGCTGGTAATCTCACAGACATGGATCATGATTCTGGAAAATCAAATTCTTCTTGGATTTTTAGGGCCAAACCTGAGTCCTGGTCAGCCGAACCAGCACGCAGTCTATCTGTCTTCAATGCTCTATTACCATTAGTAAGACTGTTAAACAATCTCATAAGTCAAGTTAACCAGCCTTCGTTTGCTGTACGACCTCGAGTTCAACGATCATTATTTTATAACGATCTTACATCGAAACTACAATTGTGGAGTAGAAATTTACCAGATCATTGTTCCTTATCCGACCTCAGTATTAAAGTATCAGAAGCTATTGCACCTCATAAAATCAATTTATACTTGACATTTGCAATGACAGCTTCATTATTTTATACTACTGATAAGTTTTCAAACAGCACATCAAATTATTTCTTTTCTCAGGACACTCTTCCTACCATAACATCACAACTGTTGTTAAATTTTGGAAAGGCCTTTTCTCCTAACCAAGCATCTCCATTTTTTGAATATTTTTGCTCGATTCCATTACTACTAGCATTAAAGACAAACTCTGTTAGGCAAGTGGTTTATCCCGGAAACTTGGATAATCCAACGCAAAATGATCTTATTCCTTTAGCTTTTTTGAAAGAAAGCTGGCCTGGAATCACGTCACTTAGTTTACAATATTTTACTAAGGAACGGTTCCCTATTCTTGGTGAACGAATATCCACGAATAATTATGATGGTAAAAAACAGAGCAAGGGTTCAATACATGGTCTGACTAATGCGTTGCAGGCCTTTGCTGCTGCTGCCAGCCTGGAAGCAGGCTTAACATCAACTGGACCGGTAAGTAAAAAAAAAATTATTATGTTTCCACACATAATCTGCCTTATTATATTAACAATTCGTAGTCCAAGATTGAATCGGCGTTTGCTACGAATAACTCCAGCGCACCATCGTTTTCGTCTGTTACTAATCCTCGGCCCAGGTCTGCAGTAGCAGCAGCGGCGGCATTTCCAGATGATAGAAATTTGGATTGGGAACATCTTAAAAGCCTTGATTTATTTGGATCAAGTTCACGGTAAGCTAGCATAGATATATTCCAAATAACTAGGGTACTAACAACTGTTTCATAGCTCCGACGACAAAAGTGCTACCAATGATTCTATGGAAGACATGTCAGTCCCTGAATTCCTGCATAATTTGGGATTTTTAGACAGATCCGGTTGATGTTAAATGTGTTTATTTATTTATACAAATTCGCAAAGTATGCATATAAAACCAACGAAAGTGGTTTGTTTATTAAATCCCCAGATTACCCCGCGGAGTCAGTCATGATCTGCATAGCATAGTCCTGCGGATAAACGTTTCCCACTGCATGTGGGGCTGACCGCGGGAAAAGCTACATCCGCAAGAAGTGCCAATACTTATCTGACATCAATCAACAAACCCTAATCTGAGTAATAAATAAAGCACGGTTTCGTTCACTTCCTTTCCAAAAATCTTTTTTTGAATGATTTTCAGACTGAGACAACCTAGATTATTAACATCATTATTAACTGCTAAATCAAATATAGACTTTTCTTTTCCGTTGCAAAGGAGTTATTCAAAAATGACTGCTGAAACTGACAAAGAATCTCAAGTTCATTCTCAAGCCACGGCCGCTGAACCAGCCAGATTTGGACTTGAAGCACAAATCAAGAGAAACCCACATCAAGACTTTGAAAAGGTTCAAAGAGAAAGGCCTCCATTTGAGAAGCACGTCCAGTTCCATTATCATCAAACTGTAGACATAGACTGGACAGTCGGATCCGGTGCTAATGACAATGACTGGAAGAACCATAAAAAAATTGAATTGGACCCGTATGGACCCGGTAGAAACCCTGTGGATAATTATAAGTTGCTTATTTCTGCCGTCACACCAAGACCTATTGGGTTCGTTTCAACTATCTCGAAAGATGGTGTTCCCAACTTAGCACCGTTTTCGTACTTTACCTTTGTCAATCATGATCCGCCAATTTTCTGTATTGGATTCAGTAAGGGTACAGGGGCCGAAAAGGATACAGCAGCTAATATTTTGGAAACTAAAGAGCTTACGGTTAACATTATTTCTGAATGGTTTGTTGAAGCTGCTAATTACTGTAGTATCAACGCTCCTAGTGACGTTGATGAGTGGAAGCTATCTGGCCTGACGCCAGCTCCGTCTAAGAAGGTTAAGCCACCTCATGTAGCTGAATCTGCATTCTCAGTGGAAGGTAAATTAATTCATAGTCACGAGTGGGTCTCAAAGGTCAGTGGAAATCCGTCTGGAACTTTGTGTTTAGTCGAGGGAATTAATTTTCATATTCGTGAGGACGTTATAAATGAACAGCTCAACATCATCGATCCTGCGAAACTGCAGTCTGTTTCAAGGTTAGGAGGTATCAGTTATGGACGCACGACTGGAGCGTATGAAATGACCCGCCCGGATTATGCCAATGAGTCGAAGAAGTCAGAGTTTGAATCAGCTTTACATAAATAAATAGAATATATATGTACCCTTTTCTGTTTCGTTTTCACTTCTTTTTATCTTTCATCTTTTCGCTACCGGATACGGGATGATTGAGAGAATGATATTAGTAATACAGAATTTACAATAAACAAAGTTTATTCTCTTGCGACTAGAGCGGCATAACCTTGTCCAGTGGACATACACATGGACATGATACCCAATTCACCGTCGAGAGCATGAAGACCGTTGTTTAAGGTAGCGACCATCCTACCACCAGTAGCACCAAGAGGATGGCCAAGAGCAATGGCGCCACCATGAGGGTTGACCTTATCAGGATCCAGGCCCAATTCATTAATACAGTATACCGATTGACTTGCAAATGCTTCATTGAGCTCCCATATGTCAATGTCTGATTTGCCAAGCCCAACCCTGTTCAATAATGCAGGTATAGCAGCAGCGGGGCCCAGCCCCATAAGACTGGAAGGAACACCGGCTGCTTTAGAGGCAATAAATCTAGCAACTGGACTGAGTCCCAGTTCATGAGCTCTGGCACGAGTCGTGAGTAGGACAGCAGAAGCACCATCAGATATTTGTGAGGAATTACCAGCTGTGGTGGTACCATCTTCAGAAAAGACAGGTTTTAACGAAGCTAATTTGTTGAGTGAAATATTGCCTCTAATACCATCGTCTTTAGAAATATTGATGAGGTCGGGCAATTCAACGCCGTTCTCATCAATAAGCCTAGCTTGCACTGGTACGATTTCTTTAGCAAAATGTCCACTTTCCGTAGCCCTGGTAGCTCGAGTATGACTCAGGTATGCAAAATAGTCTTGCTCTTCACGAGTAATTCCGTACTTCTTTGCAACATTCTCAGAAGTAATACCCATTGGCATGAGAACGTCTTTAGCTTCATCAGAAGCAGCTGATTTTAGTGACTCAGAAATTCTTGCAGGAATGCCTCTATGAGGGAAATAATCAAATGTCATTGATTCAACACCAGCAGCAATGCCAACATCAATATCTCCAGACCGCAGAGCAGCAGCCAGATATGACATAGCTTGAGCAGAGGAACCACATTGTCTGTTTACAGTATTGGTAGTGGTGGATATCGGAAAACCTACACTCTTGACAGCTAAGGCGCTTGATTTCTGACCGCCCAGACTTTGGAGAACAGTTCCGACTAGGACATCGTTCACAACGTTCTTATCAACTCCGGATCCTTCAACAGTAGCACTTAATATCTTAGCTAAAAGCTCCTCTGGGTACATATCTTTAAGACCCCCTTTTCTAGCTCTAGTGAGCGGTGTTCTTAAAGCTGAGACAATGACAATATCAGTCGGCTTTTTATCTAAAATAGCACGAAGACCTGATTTGACACACATAGTGAGCGGATTCAAGAGCAAATGAAACTATTATAAATAGAATTCCAAGAAAAAAACATGAAAAGAATGGCTAATACAAACGACAGGAATGTGGGATATCTATATATAAAGCTCTTATATTACACATGCTCAGTCTCACGAGAACAAGTTTCCGAGAATGACCACGGCGGTTAAGCACTTACCCCAGAAATAGGTTTAGGGTTAAGATAATTGACCGTTAACCCGTTCTCATCATATTTACTGAAACTTAGACGAGCTACATAGGCAGATATAATTATTTTTGATGAAAACGATTGTTTGTTACGCTAGTAACATTTTGGTAATGAAATGGTGGACCGTCGCTTGAGTTCGCGAGCAACTAATTTACCCAATTAGGAAGCCTCACGGCTGGATATATATGAATGTCGGCAATACATGTTTGATAATCGCAACAACTCATTTGTACCCTTCTGATTTCTAGTTGTTGCCCCCCATTTTTTGACTCTTACTCTCTTTCATGATGAATGGTGAAAGTAGTACTAAGGGAACAGATAGTGAATATGATGGAGAGACGGGACAAACAGGGGCCGGTTCGGGACCTTCTGGTGGCAATACAGTTGCAGCTAAAGCTTTGTCAGAATTAGAAAATTTAGAAGCTTGGTCAATGGATCAGGATGATTTAGAGAGAAATGTCGCTATTAAGGTAAATGGATAGGTTATTAGTTCAGCACTGGTCTATATTCTTACTAACAGTTTGTTAGGCTACTGAAGCTATGGCTAAAAGAGATGATGAACTGGATGCCAAACGTCTTGAAAAGACTGAAAAGGCAAAAAAAGAGTTTGAAAACCGTATTGCTAGATTAGAAGGTAGGTTATCCAATCCCAGCATTAAAATTAGTCAAAAGGAAGAAACCCGTGCAGAAATTCATAGAATACATGAAGTTCATTTAAAGGGTCTTAACCAAGATTTGGATGATATCCGTCGACGGATGTCTGAAAGAAGAGATGAAGTCGATGAAACAGCTGCGACGTCAATACCAGCAGATTCTTCTTTTAGACCTGTTGAAAAGCTTAAGGGTGAATCGCAGCATGATTATCTTGTTCGTACGGGTAAAATAACCCCATTTTCAAAAGGCCAGACTGCTGAGAACTTTTCAAGTAGTCGTCCGATGTCTCATCAAAACCTAATGGTTCCAGGTATGGAATTAGAAGGTCTAGAAGATGGTGAAGAGACTGAGGAAGAAGATAAACAAGCTATTATAGAAAGACACCGTAAGAAGCAAAAACTAGCTGAGGTCAAGAAAGAGAGCACAGAGGCAACTGTCCCAGTAAAACTCAATCTTAAGTTGAGTCCAAGGACAGTTCAAGAGTCTAGTGATGATGACGAAGATAAAGGGAAAGTTAAAGAGGTAGAGGAAGAAAAAGAAGAAGAAAGCGAAGCTGGCGCTGATGATGAAGAAGAAGAAGAAGAAGAAGAGTATGTTCCAGATGATGACATATTGCTATCTGATGATAATGGTATTCAGGTCAAGGAAGAAGATAATGATGAAGAACCCATTATCGTAGAAAGTGATGACGAATTATCAGATCGAACCCCAGCGAAACGAAAACGGAAAACTGAATCTGATATGGATATTTCTGGTATGGATGATGGCAATGAACGCGCATATCAACAGAGGCTATCTAAATGGACAGCCAAAAGAAGAGCGTACCGAAAGACAGTAAAATCCACAAGTGATGACGATGATGAGGAAGGAACAGAGACTAGAAACCTGAAAGAATGGGAGATCCCTCATCCTACTTATCCGGATGCAGTACTAGATAACGAATTCAGGATTCCTGGTGATATTTATACCAGTTTGTTCGATTACCAGCGAACAGGCGTTCAATGGCTGTGGGAATTATATTGTCAAAAAACAGGTGGTATCGTTGGTGATGAGATGGGGTTGGGAAAAACTATTCAGATCGTTTCATTCATTGCAGGACTTCATTATAGTGGGAAATTGGACAAGCCTGTATTGGTTGTCTGCCCAGCAACTGTTATGAGGCAATGGGTGAATGAGTTTCATCGTTGGTGGCCTGCTCTTCGTGTGGTAATTCTCCACTCTATTGGATCAGGCATGGATCCTACCAAAGAGCAGCGATTAGAACAGGCTTTGGCTGATATGGATCCTGATGATCCGTTAACGACTGGAGAAATAAAGAAACGAGCAGGTGCTAACTCACTCGTTGATACGGTAATGGCTAAAGGACATGTCCTTATTACTACATACGTTGGAATGAGGATTTATGCCAAATACATCTTACCAAAAAAATGGGGTTATTGTGTTCTTGATGAAGGTCATAAAATTAGGAATCCGGATTCCGATATCTCATTGAAATGCAAACAAGTTAAGACTGCTAATAGAGTCATTTTATCTGGCACACCTATTCAGAATAATCTGACTGAGTTGTGGAGTTTGTTTGATTTTGTGTTTCCTGGTAGGTTAGGTACGCTGCCTGTTTTCCAAAATCAGTTCTCCATACCTATCAATGTTGGGGGCTATGCAAATGCAACAAATGTGCAGGTACAAACTGCTTATAAATGTGCAGTGGTACTACGTGATATCATTTCACCTTATATGCTGCGGAGAATGAAGGTAGATGTTGCTGCTGATTTACCAAAAAAAAGCGAAAAGGTCTTGTTTTGCAAATTGACGAAAATTCAAAATGACGCATACGTGAATTTTCTGAGATCGGATGAAATGAAATCAATTCTTGCTGGTAAAAGACAGGTTTTATTTGGAGTGGATATTCTACGAAAAATTTGTAACCATCCAGATTTAGCGAACAGAGATATGTTACTTAAGACTACTGATTATGAATATGGATCGCCTGCAAAGTCTGGTAAGATGCAAGTCGTAAAGGCACTCATAGAATTATGGAAAACTCAGAACCATAGGACTTTATTGTTCTGTCAAACTCGTCAAATGCTTGACATTTTGGAAAATTTTATAGGTAATTTCGATTTTGCTGATGGCGACCGTTTGAAGTATCTTCGTATGGATGGATCTACGCCGATTGGATATCGCCAGGGACTTGTTGATATGTTTAACAATGACTCCAGTTATGACGTATTTCTACTAACTACAAAAGTTGGAGGACTTGGTGTTAACCTTACTGGAGCCGATAGGGTGATTATTTATGACCCGGATTGGAATCCATCTACAGATGTGCAAGCGAGAGAAAGGGCATGGAGATTAGGGCAGAAGAAAGACGTTGTTATTTATCGATTAATGACCGCAGGTGCTATTGAAGAGAAGATTTATCATAGACAGATTTTTAAGCAATTTCTTACAAACAAGATTTTGAAAGATCCTAAACAGAGACGATTTTTTAAGATGAATGATCTTCACGATCTTTTTACATTGGGAGACCATTCAGAAAGTGGTACTGAAACTGGAGGAATGTTTTCAGGGACTGAACGTACTGTGACTGGTTCTAGCAGTAATGGTGGTAACAAGCATAAACCTAGCCAAGAAGATGATTTGTCACAGGTCGCAAATATGGGAGGGATTGCTGGTCTTGAAGATTTTAAAACTGGCAATGAATCTGGTCAGAGTAATCAAGAAAAAACCCCTGACTCCACAGAACATGAAGAGAGTGTATTAGAAGGGATATTTGCTAAATCGGGCGTTCAAAGCACTCTTGAGCATGACTCTATTATGGAGGCCTCTAGACCTGATACGGTATTGGTTGAAAGAGAAGCTACTAGAGTTGCCAGTCAGGCCGCGAATGCGCTACGAGAGTCAAGGAACGCAACTAGAAAAGCTCAAATTGGTACCCCAACATGGACAGGACGATTTGGAAGTGCCGGAAGAGTGAATGGCGGCAGACCAGGTATTGGGCGGTCAGGCTCAACGCCTTTAAGATCCTCACCGTCCGGTATTAATTCCCGTTCCTCAAGAACTTCATCTCCATCTGTGGAAACTGATAAAATGTCGTCTGCATCTATTTTGCAAAATATTCGCCGGAAGAGAGAGCTGGAGGAGAAGGAGAAGGCTACTGTTGAACAAGATGACGGACTCCCGGGTGGTAATCTAGCAACTAGGACGGAAATCCTTAGAAAGATGGTCTCTTATCTTCTAAGTCAGCCTGAGAAAAAAGCTAAATCTGCAGCTATTCTGGGATCATCTAATGTCCGAATAGACGATGCTCAGGAAGTGGCCACTATCCGGCAAATGCTGCGAGAAATTGCCAAGTGGGATAGTGACGAATCTGTGTGGATTTTAAAAGAAGAATTTGATTCATAATGTATATATTTATTTATTCTTGTTGTATGTAAATGAGACAATATGCTGCGTATGCCGTATCCTATTCAGTTAAAGTTATATCGTATCGGCGATCTCTGCATGAGAGATCTAATGGTGTTCTACAGGAGGAAACTCTCAACCCTGGCACAAATTTATTATCGATAGCTAACCGCTGCACTGAAGGAAGACAAAAACATTCCAGAAAAAAAAAATTAGTTACAGGATTCTAACCTGCTTCACTCTACTTCCACGACAGGGCTTGAACCTGCAATCTCCTGATTCGTAGTCAGACGCCTTGCCAATTAGGCCACGTGGAACTTTTGCTTGCTTGTAAAAAATATTGCGTTAGTCGTTCACGTCATTATCCTATACAAGCATAATATTATTTAAAAGGACGCATAATTCCTATATAAATAATGATAAGTAAAGTAAAGTAAAAGCCTAAATAAAGTAAACAAAGTAAACATCGATTTCTCAAGTTAGCGAATTCAGAAATATTCATGAGATAGTTGACCATTGCTGTTGGAGAGGGGGGAAATTCAGTTTCGGAGACGCGAACCCCGAAATAAAACCCTTTCTGCTGGCACGTGCCGTTGATTGATTGAACAACTCCGCAGAGGTAGGTCCGGTTATCCTGAAGGTTTGCACCGGCCGTGAACAATCGGTTTCTCTCCGGGATAGTATAGCTGCATAATCACGTCAATACGGGATACTATGACTCTCAACCAAAAACTTGAGAACTTTGCAAAAATAACTGTCACTGGTCAAATAGATAATAAATGATAAGTCGTAGCAAACCCGATAGTCCACTAGTGCCGCTGCTATCTCCTTATCTCCGCTCTCCCTCTTATTACAACTGCCACCACCCTGTGAAATGTAAAAGAAAAATGGTAGTAGCGGAAAAGCAATATGAAAGAGGAGAAATAGAAAGAGTCACAATGTTTTTAAACCTCAAGTGGTAGAGGCAAGCGTTTTAACACAATTCGAGTATTCATATGCCATTGAAGGGTGGCGGAACGAGTAAATAACACACGCGACTGGACAATTGGTCATATATATCGACGCTAGCAATTCGCCTCCTAACCCAACAATTTTCATCCGTCATGTTTATTGGTCTTCAGCAGTGATTACGATCAAGTGTAAATGTCAAAGAGCCAACTATCGATAAGTTTATTATACCGACATCGTCTTATCAGTGCTATGCTTTGCTTTTAGGGAAGGGAGGTTCTACTTCCGACGACTGGGCTCTTCCTAGACCCTAGCTCGCTTCGATCACCCACCCATATCTCAATGCCGCAGAAACGCAGCTACTCTAATAAAATAACATTCATGGAATGTAGTCGCTTTTCAATTCAATATTATACAACTAAATAAACAAAATAAAACAAAATTACTTATTGATCCTTCTTAATCTTACTTTTAAAGAGGTGCCAGAGCTCTTGATAAGCGTCAGGCTCAGGAGCATCATGCTCTGCAGTGTAAATAAATCTTCTCTTATCGATGTCGATATCTTGTCTATGAATCCAAAGAGGACCTCTATAGTAAATCTTTGCACCAATATAGACAATAATCATCAAGACAATCGACACATAGTTGGCAAAGAAAGTTCTAGCTGTAGACTTAGCACCAAGTGGCCAGACAGCAAGGTAGAATTCGACAACAATCAAAATAATACACCAGAACAGGCCCCAGTAAGCAGCCCATGGCATAGTGCTGGACTTCCATGGCAGCTCAGAGAGACTTCTACCGTTAAACTTCCAAGCTATACGGAGTCTAAGGGAAGACAAGAAAATCAAACCCCAAACAACCAAAGCACAAAGAGAAGTCAAATTCGAGAACCAGCCAAAGACAGTAGCACCCTTGTTATCAACATTCAAGTAAGCAAGTCCACCACCAATGATAGTGGTCAAAATGAAACCGGGCCATGGTCTACCTTGACTATCACACTTCTTGAAGAGCTTAGGAGCCATTCCCAATTCAGCGAGACCCAAAAGTAATCTACCAGAACAATACATAGCAGCATTACCAGAACTTAAAACAGAAATGAGAATAATAACATTTTGCATTTGAGCAAGACCGGGGAGACCAGCACTCTTGAAAGCAATTACGAAAGGAGAGGCTGAGGTACCAGATCCGAAAAGATTAGGATCATCAGGATTGGTGGTAATGGTAACCATAAAAGAACCTAAAATGTAAAAGAAACCAAGACGAATCCAAATAGATTGAACACATTTGGGGATAGAAGCTTTAGGGTTTCTGGCTTCAGCAGCAACGACACCTGAAAGTTCGATACCAGTCAATGCGAAAATACAGTTTGGCATTACACTCAAGAATCCCTTAAAACCATTATGGAAAGGAGTTGTTCTCCAATAATGGAAACCAGTACTTTGGCCACTAGGACCGCCACCAGCAGAAATGACAATAGAAGCAATAACAACAACAATAATCCAACTAAACTTCAAAAAAGACATGACAGTCTCTGCTTCAGCGAAAACGTTCACAGCAAAGACGTTAATCATGATTAAAACAGCCAAGAAAACAGTAATCCAAACAGCCGGGTTAATACTATCATCCCAGTATGCTAATACAGTAGTTAAACCAGCCAATTCATTAGGAATAGTAATCATATAAGAGAACCAATAAGTCCATCCCATCATAAAAGCAGCAGCAGGATCAACTAAGCCTCTAGTCCATTGAGGAAAAGCAGAAGGAACTGGATAAAGAACAGCCAATTCACCAATAGATTGATTTAAAGCCCAACCGATAGAAGCGGCAATCCAGAAACCAATCCATAATGATGCAGGACCACCAGAATGAAGAGAACCACCAGATCCTAACCAAAGACCTTCACCGATGGCAGACCCAATGGAAATCATCCAAATATGTCGCGAGGTTAAACGACGGTCAAGACCATGCGTTAACGGTCCGTCAACCATAATAACGTCGCCCGACTCAACATCCCTTTCAGGGGAGACGGTGGAATTTTTCACCTCAAGTTCCGGATCAGTAGCACCCATTATGAAGTATTATTATTATAAAAGTTAGGTGGTGAAGCTGAAGTTCTTTCTCTTCTGTACAAGACAAGACCTATATATAGTCGGACACAATCAAAGCTATCTAGTCGACCGCGATGTATCTCTATCCAATTGAAACTCGTGAATTATAGTTATAAGGGGAAATAGTTTAAGAGAGTTGTTATCTCCATGCGGGTTAGTATGTTCACTGATAAGAACTGGATCGGACAGGGAAAAAGACGGCGTCGATCAAACTCTGGTATCAGGTTACTGCTCTCTTGGCAGAAGAAACGCTTGATGAGAGAAATATGAAACAGGCAATGAGAATAGCAGATCAGACCAGAGGGGGGGAGGCGGGGGCCAGAATGTAGGAGAAGAAGAAGGGGAGAGAGAGAGGGCGTACCACCGTGGGCGGTGAGGAGAGGAAGAGATCGTTTTCGAAAAAAAACTGCCACGTAGAAGAGACGATCAGAGGTTGATCTCCTTGTGGCAGTTATTAGCCGGGAAGAAGAAGTTTTTCACACCGGTGTTAGCAGCTCACTCCCATCCCTATTTTGTTTAAGCGACAACATCTAACTGAAAATATTCTGGAAGTGCCGTGCTCTAATGCCTTATGCCCTTCTCTCTCCAGTACAAAACATAAAAAGCAAAAGGATTATCGTGAAGCAAAGTGCGAGCTCGACAAAAAGAGTGGTGACCTATCAAAAAAGTACCCATCTTTATTTATGACTGCGGAGGTTTGGATGGACCGATCTTGACAGAAATCACACCGCTGTGGAACCGACGATTCCTGTTTATAGCGGTCTAGTCAGGACGATGATTTTTTTTCTATTCCCGAATATGTTATGGTCTTATCAGTAAACTGGCGGTAATACACCCATTTGGCCCAGATAAGGACGTCTCTGCACGCCTTATCAGAATGCATATAATCTGCAACGCACAGAACATAGCTGTAATCTCAAAAGCTAATATCAGAGAAATGATTAGCGGTTCATAACGTTTCAAGCTGGTTAAATTGTAAAAAGACAAAACGGTACAAAGAAGACATAGTAAGAAAAAGACCGTTGTGAGAGACTACTATCGGTTAGAAACATCGCCGTGTCGCACGCACTGTGTAACGTGTCTTACCTGTAAGAACGACTCCTTCCGCCTGATCAACTGGATAAATAGATAGATGGATAGATGGTGTGAGAGTCCTGGTTCTGGCATTTTGACAGGGCCACATATTTGGGGTCCCGAGAGCCGAGCGGCACTAAGAATAGCTTCTCGTCCAATCAATCATAAAAACAGCCAATATTCAGAGCCCACGCTAGCCTCCAGGAAGCCGATCAGTTGATTTCCTTTTCACCCTTTAAGCACGCTATTTTCAGGCCACATCTCATCACACTGGATCCATCCAGCATCTGATTATTTCAGTTCGTTCGCATTATCACGAGGCGGTGGTGTTTCGGCATGGGGTTAGGGGGCTGTTGTTTCTCACTTCGCGAGAATATCTGGTGGCGGGCCGGTGGTTTACCTTTGGCTGGCAGATTGTTCTACTCTCCTTCGTGAACACCAACTGCAAGGTACGATCCTGGCGGTCTGCTTCTGTCTCTGGCGGCAGCGGGCGGAAAGAGGGCGGAAGGGATGAAGAGATAGCTTATGACTGGCCTGTTACACTCGTGAAGTGGCCAGCCCCTTTTACTACAAACGCCCTGCTTCTTCGGCAAGATAGCAGGTTTGTAGTAGCTGCTGTTGAGCTGAGCTACTGGCTATCTCGCGACCTACCTATTCTTAGCTTTGCAAACGCTGAGAATTGAAGCCGCTTGATATATGGCGAGAAGGGCTCGTGCGGCGTGATTATATTTACATACACGTAGTGGTTAGGTTTAACATGCATCAACGACAATAATTGGAGAATCAGAGCGAGTAAAAGGCGAACAGGCTGAGAGAACAACAAAATCATTGTTCCCTTGGGCTGTCATAATTCAGTTTTTAATATGAAGTTGACCATAGTATCGACTGCTGCATTACTATCAGCAGTTGCAATGGCTTCCTCCATGACAGAGGAGGTCGATTGCAACTCTGGATCAGTGTTCATTTTCGATGGCCGTGGAGGACAGCAACAACACAGCAACAGCCCATCTCCGGTCTTGAATATGGACCAGACTCAGTTGGTATTGGCAGACCTGGCTGGTACTGGCCAGTTTGAGACTGTCAAAAATCTTAACGATGCCGGTGTTGTAGAAGAGATTCGTTCAAAGCATAGGATCAATGACCCGTTACTATCTACCGATAGACCACAGAGCACGATTGTAGTTGTTGTCGAAGATCTTCCCGAGTCAGATAGAAAAACGCTTTTGGGTCAGTCGCCTGCTTTTATTGTTAACAATTTGGTAGGAGGCAGACAGTTTTCGTCTCTGATTGATAAATGGACTCACAATGTCGAGAAGTTATATGGTAAAGTCAAACACTTAATTGCTGAAAGTGGATATTTATTGACAGGCAAGACGATTGAAGGATTCGATAAGAGGGACTTAACTAGTAGCATTGATGGACTAGATGAATCTATTGAATCGGAAAGAGCTGTTCTGGATGGTATCAGGAGTCTCCGATTGATTTCTCACCATCTTGTTGGTCATCGTGACAAGGCATTCATCCAATTAAACTCATTGACTGAGTTGACTGCTAATGAAGATAAGTCCAAATACGAAATTGCTGTCAAGGCAATTGAGTCTGCTTTGAATGACCTTATTAACACCAGTGCTACTTTCAAGATCGCTGTTGTAGTCCCTCCATTATCGACATGTTCGATTGAAGAGAAAAAAAACGTTCATCATAAGCATCATACCAAACACCACAAGGATGAAAGTGCATCAGACCGTGATCTACTCTCGCGTGACTTACCCGTAGCCCCAGCGAAGGACGTTCGCACTTCATTTTCTGCTACCGGTTATAAAACCGAGGAAAAGTGCGAGCTGTCTACTAACAGCTGTTCTGGCCACGGATCATGTGTCAAGACTAACTATGGCACCTATGTCTGTGCTTGTACGCCTTCATATGACTCTGATAAGAAGAAGACTACTCGATGGGGAGGGGTGGCATGTCAAAAAAAGGACGTGAGTGTTGAATTCCAGCTCTTCTTCTGGACAGGTCTTGGCACCGTTTTGGCCCTTTACTGGGGCATCAGCGTCCTCTTTTCCATCGGATCTGAACCTCTGCCGGGCATTCTAGGCGTAGCAAAGAAGTCCTCATAATCGTAATATTGTATCTATATACGTAATTGTTTTTTCGTGCACGATGGTCTGTCTCTGGCGGTTTTGCTTCGCGAGCGCAACGGATTCTGGCGGAACCCGGCCATCGGTGTCAACCCTCCGCGAAGCGGAGCTACGGGTCTGGGCAGCGCCCAGCCGCCGGAGGCAAAGTGTCACCCTAAATATTTACCGTATTTATTTTAGACTAAACCATCATACAGCTTAAGAGCCGATGTGATGGTAGGATCTAGCTTTGACCCTTCGCAGAACTCTTCGAAGGTAATTTTTCCATCCTTATCTTTGTCCATGAGCTGGAAAATCTTATCCACACGCTTTTCTGGCGTGCTTTCATCATCTGGAAGTTTGACCATGGAACCGACCATTTTATAAATAGCACTGACGATGGCATGCATTTCTTGATAGCTGATCTCGCCATCATTATCAATGTCATATAATTTAAATGCCCATTTTAATTTATCTTCAGTGTCTCCTCTCGAGGTCACACTCAACGCAGTGATAAATTCCTTAAAGTCCACTGTTCCGGAATGATCCGTGTCAAACACATTGAAAACATACTGAGAAAACGTTGAAGGATCACCAAATGGGAAAAACTGTTTGTAGATTTTCTCAAATTCATCTTTATCCAACTGACCAGTAGGGCAGTCGCGAAGGAATCCCTTGTACCATTGCTGGAGTTCCTTCCTATCGAAGTGGGTGCTATCCTTCAGAGTCCTTAGATCTTCGGGAGACAGCTTACTTCCTTTTTGACCCATTATGAACTGTCAAGTATGTGAGAATAGGGATATTTAATACAAACTGTCAGGGGCCAAGGTCGCACTGGTAACTTCGTTAATAGAGAAAGCTGAAAAAATACAGAGCCGACAGCAGAACTATTTTGGTGACACTGCGGATCCATAGGTGATCAAAGAGAAATCGGTCCGCGCGAGCGAGTTGTGAGCCGTTGGGTTTCTAACCTTAAAATGATGCTTGAGATTGTGCCGTACGCAAAGAATACGCGCGTAGTGATATGCCTATATTTGTATGTCCCTCCTTATCAGCTTTGTAGATCAGGAGGAATAACTGGAAGTAATAGATACTCAGAGTAGCATCGGTGTGAAAACGCGTTAAACGCTACAGCGAAATCGAAATCGAACGAATTGAACAATTTTGTTGCGAGAAGGCGAACTCGGCAGCGCCTCTTTTTACTTGGGAATGCGACGTGATGCTGCTGCGGCATGCCAGGTTGTATCGGATAGATGTTTCATGATTTTTGCTTTTGAAAGGCAGTGCAACGCAAAGCTGTACTGTAAGGTGTGTGGTATCTCGCGCAGCCGCACCACTGCTGCAAGATACCCCTGAAGTTGCCTGCTTCGTCGCTGTCCGACGTAGCAGCCCATCTGCCGGAGGCAGAGTAAGTGAGAAAGTAAGAAAGCGAAAGCTGTATTTAAAGAGTGGATTTAAGGTGTTGAAGAGTGTCAAGAATGGCTTTAGTGGCATATTTGAAGTCATCGATATCCAGATAGATTTGAGCGCTGATCCGAACCCACCAAGCACCATTATAGAAGAAAATGGGTACAAATGTTTTCCATTTATTGCAAATATAGCTGGTAAATCCAGTATAAACTTCGTATGCTTTATCGGAAGGAGCATCAAAAAGAACACGGAGTGTGACCATAGAGGTCGAGATTGCATCTTGCTTGCCAGAGAGAGCTTCGGTGCCAAATTCGCTTGTCATATATTTGGCAGCTTGAACGGCAAGATTGAACGAATATTTGCGAATGGCATCTTCTCCACCACATACTTCATTGCGAAATTGGATGGCATCTTCAACTGATTGAATATTGGAAAAGTCAATAGTACCATTTTCAAGAAATTTCTCGGGAAATGTAAGCGCTCTTTTACCGGCTTTTAGATCCTCTTTTGAAAGATGGTTAGCAGGAATATTCAGAGAATTGATATCGTTGTGATGATCTTTATCCACATATAAAAGGGCCAATGAAACGGGAGTGAAAAACCATTTGTGAAGATTCGAAGTGAAAAAATCTGGCCGTGCTTTGCGTAATGAGATCGGAATCAGGCCAATACCATGAGCACCATCGACAATTGATAAAACTCCTCTTTTCCGACATTCATGACAAAGATCTTCCCAAGGCAACAAGGCAGCAGGAACAGATGACACGGTATCAAAAAGAGCCATTTTAACATTCCTATGATCATCCATGGCCCCAGTATAAGCATCAATAATCTCTTGATTACTCATAGGATATAACAATTGGACCTCTACGAGTTTAATGCCAATTCTATCCTTCATATACTTTAAAGTATTTGCACAATTGACAAACGTAGTGTTGCAATAGACAACAGTATCACCCTTCTGAAACGGGTAATTTCTAAGAACAGTATTGACTGCAGTCGTATCATTAGTGACAAGAACAAGGCTTTCTACATCACCATCGACAACTTTAGCAATTTTTTCACGGATTTCCTTTACTTTTTTCTCAACAGATAACTTGTAATGGTCTTCTGGATATGCATACGCGCTTTTCAAATATTCAAATTTAGCCTCAATAACTGGCTTCGGGACTGCACCATAACTTCCATGATTGATATTTACCACTTTGTTATCAAACGCAAAATATTTCTCTTTGAATTGTTTACCGAAAGGGACGCTCGGGGTGAAATGAAGGGCATCTACTGCGCGATCGATATCGGCTGACTCTACCATTGTTATCTCTCAATTATATCAACAAAGCCTCTTGGACCCTACGTGAATATATATAGATTAGCAATGAACAAAATAAAACAAGTCATACTATCGTGTATATTCAGTCATAGTGCGGGAGCATCGAGCATATGTTATCTGGAGATAAGATAAGGGCGATCGGCAGCAATAAGTCGGGTAACGGCGGCAATGCTGTGCCTGAATCCAATACGCAAAGCGCTGAGAATGAGAACCTCTCTGTCCATTTCTGACTATCTATCTACCTACTAGGCATAAACGGAATTTCCGCTCGTAGATAGTTTTACAGAATATATATTAGCAAAGGATTCATGGTCATGGTTTAAACGGGGTAATCAGGGTAAGGGATATTGCTCCAGAATGGGACCTGCAAATTGAACGGGAAGAGAGAGTAGAGCGTGCACGAAAGAGACAGATATTATTATTTACGTGAAGAGTAAGAGCAGATGTATTGAATAACTGGTTAAGCGTCTATTTTGCATATTTGGGGGTTTATTCAGAACATTGATATATTAACGGTTGTATGTTGACAGGGCCTCCGCGAGTGTGTATTTTTGTGTAAACAGAGGCGACGTCGGAAGGAACGTTGAGCGTGTATGTACGTCGCTCGGCTACTAGTTTCTGAAGAACACATCAAACATATTTTTGCCAATTCAGCATTAGGATTGCTGTGCCAAGAACCGTCTGTATATCTGTCGACGACAGAAGGTACCCGCGAATCTATCGCAGAAACCGCAGTCCTGAGGTTTTTCGGCACCTCGGATTATGAGCGCAACTACAAATCTACGGACCGTAAAGGTTCCTCCGAGCAACAACAAAATGAATGGCGGCACTGGAGTCACAGCAGTCAAATCGTCAACCACGTCATTGGTTCAAGATGATTTGCTAAAAGATATGAGACTACAATTACAACAATTATTATTATCTACAGACTTTGTACTTCAACCGAAAGGCGGTGGTACTGGTGCTGGTGGTATTGGTGTTGGAGCCGGTCGAAGAAGAGTTATTGGAACACCATCGGATGATTACCTTGAACAATTAGCCCCAATAATCAGAGATTCTCTTAAAAAAGACAATATTACCGATTTAGTAGAAACTTTAGATGGGTTACAACGGTTGAAATCTCGAGAAATTAACCAAATTTGTAGCGGAGACCATAATGAGTATATGTCATCAGTTCAACAGTTTGGACAAGTGGCAAACGAAACAGATACTTTGAAATCCAAAGTGGGACTGATTGTCAAAAATGTCACTCAGTCTGGGGCTCGGTTGGCTGCTGCAAAAAACAAGTATATGAAAGCACAATTGGGTCATAATAATATCACGGCTGCGATTGAAGCTGTTGAAGCATGTCTATTGGTTCTTGAATTAACCAATAATGTGCACCAGCTGCTACAAGAAAAACGGAAATTTGCTGCTTTAAAGAGTTTGGATGATCTGAGGAATGTCCACTTGAAAGAAGTTTCTGATTTCGGGTTTGCTCAATTGATTGAAAAGTCACTACCAGGGTTAACGAAAATGGTTCGCACAAAGACGCTGAGTGATGCCGATAATTGGTTAAACGAGCTTAGCTCAAAAAGTGCTGCTATCGGTGGTGATATTTTTAATCGCATCAACAAGCAGAAAGCTGAATGGAAACAACACATCCAAGAACACCCTCAATATCGTAAGCATAAGTTCAATTCTCCAGTAGAATTATCATTTCGTGAGTCTCATGTTAATTATTTAACATCTGATGCTATCGAGTTAGATTTTTCCACCCTGTATGAATCTGTGTTAGTCCACTCCAGTCTTGGCTTATTGCCTCAGTTCCAACGGCATTTTGAGACCGATCGAAAGATCCAACGCGATTATTTAGTACCCAATAGCTTATCATCTTCATTTACAGAAAACCCTGATCAAGTACTTAAAGAGATAACTGGCATATTTCATGGAGTTGCAGGCTTCTGTATCATAGACCGAATCATTTCTCGCCGGCTGCCCACTTTAAGACCTTCAAGAGAAGTAGATGATATCTGGGATTCATTAAGTACAAAAATTGACACCATACTAGCATCACAAATGACTCAGATTACCAATGAGGATACATTACGGGGCCTCAAAAAGTTGCTCGGCACGCTACTAAATGCTATGCAAACGTTTGGTTTTGATACCACAAACCTGGCAGACATAATCATGAAACTATTTCGATGGTATTCTAACATTGTTACCAAATCATTTGAAACAACGTTCGTTCAAAATCTGCAACGAGATGACTACATGCCAATGGTTGTTGAATCTCCTGCTATGTATGAAACCATTTGCAATGTGACATGGTATAAACCAGACTCCAATGAAGTCAGAAAACCATTTCCTAAGGCGCTACCATTTTCTGAAATCTATCTATATTGTTGTAATGCAATACGTGCTTATGTCAAGAACCATCAATCCTTTCTAGAAGAACTACAGCATGATCCTTTTCAAATCGAAGATATTCTTCAAACTTCGTTAGACGCCCTGCTATCGAACGTCGTCTGCAAAACTTTGGAAGAAAGATTACGTTCTACCACTAGAGAACAAATTGTTCAAATCCTGATCAATCTTGAATACTTTGAGAGCGCATCTAAAGAATTAGAAAAGCTATTAGCAGATGAACGCATTTCGGATCGTAGAGGTAAAATCAACCTTGAAGCTACTGTTGCATTCTCCAAAGCAAGGAAGAAAGCGGAAGAGCGTATCTTCGAGCTTCTTAATTCCGTAGTTGATAGCTTTCTTGATTTGGCAGATTATGATTGGGGAACTCTTGAACTAACCGAGAAGCCAAGCTCGTACCTTGTCGATATGGCCAAGTTCCTTAAAACTATGGTCAACTCGGCTCTCGTCAACCTTCCTCGATCAATTAAGAGTTTTGTTTATTTCGATGCCTTTGACCACTTGTCAAGCTCATTGTTACAGTTCTTACTGGATTCAGGTGATCAGATCACGCTCGAATCAGTAGCAAATTTTGATGTCGACGTGAAATACCTTGAACAATTTGTTGACGAACTTGGATCCGATGCAAATGATATGAGCATAACCACGACTGTGACTGAGCTTCGTCAGAATGTAGATCTTCTTCTCAGTGATAACATTAATGATTACAACAACCCTCTAATTCGTATGAAGAAATACGACCGTGTTAAACCAGAAAGCGCCCAAGCCTTATTTGCTAAGGTCAGCCATGCAAAACAACAATTACAAGATTCGGAAGGCGACGGCACTAACGGACGACTATCCCAGTTATCCTTCCGTGATTCCCTATCTTCTGCATCTGCCAGCTTGACCCCTAAAGTGTCTTCCTCCTCCTCAAAAATAATGAAGATGTACCAAAAAGGCGTGGGAAAACTCAACGATAAAGCTAATTAAATGGTATTCTCGTTTGCATTATCATAATTCTATATATTTCATTACTCCTCATAAGTACAATACACCTGCTCTTTCGTAGTATTTATATATACAACGTCTCACTACCAGCTTAACCCCAGAACCATCCCTTTTTACCGCTTCCAGCTTGCGCAGCTTTGGCAATAGTGTCCGGACTAGATTCAGTTCGCTCTTTATAAGCTGCCGCTGCTTCGTCGAGCGATAGCTCTAATTCTGATACCTTAGCTGCAAATCCTGTTAGCCTAGACTCGTAGTCTGGGAGGGGTAATAGCCTTTCCTGTCACTCACCAGTTAGTGCAGCCCGTTTGTCATCAAGTTCCATCTTATGCTTAAAGCAGTGCAAACCGAAGTACGTCACCAACACTGTTAAAAAGATCTTCGACAGAGGTACGCCAAATGACCCTGAAAGCGATATCTTCGAAGTGCTACTCGTAGAATAGCATCTAGCCAGCGGTAACCGTGAAGCTCTCGGTATCCTTAACATTGTGCGATATCTATATGTAGCAGTCGAATCTCATGAAGTTGAAATTGGCATATCAACGATTTGGCACAGCCGCGCAACGTATATTATAATTGTTATACAGTTAAATATCAGTGCTTAATTCTATCTCTCTTTTTACTGTTAAATCTAATCATTTCTCCTAGTTTCGTCTCCTGGAAATTGAAGTCCGGATCCACCATACAGAAAGCATGGTGGAGTAGTCTCTGCGGGGTGGGCCTCTTCTCCGCATCTATAGTGAAACATTGATCCAGGAAATCTTTACCCAGTGCACTCACAAACGGCTTTGTGTCTTCAGGAATCGGCGGTGCCTGCCGAGAGGTCCCTAGTTTGTATAAAGCACCAACCGCCTCATCAGTAGACCACGGCCTTCTACCAGCAAACATTTCTAATAGAACGCACCCAAGCGACCAGACATCTACCTTGGCACTATAACCTTGTTTAGCATTGTGCACTACGTTATGAATAACTTCTGGAGCCATCCAGAAAATAGTTCCCTGCATTGACATTTCAGCATCATTGGCATAAATGTCGCCTAAAGTTGTTAGTATCAGCCAGTGAGCAAATAATAAAATATTTTTACTTACGGCTCTTTTTAGATATGCCAAAATCTGAAATTTTACAAACGCCGTCAACATCTAACAAAAGATTATCTGCTTTAAGATCCTATGCTAAGTTAGATTCCACTCAGGAAATGGAAAGACCTACGAAGGAGTCGCCAGGAAACATAAATCTTACCCTATGGAGAATACCACAAGAATGGAGATAAGAAAGTCCATCGAGTACTTGATGAGTAAGAGACTTTATAATTGGCTCTTCGAATCTTCCATACATACGTAAACAGCGGCCAACAGAACCACCAGGAACATATTCGAGGAAGAGATTATAAACATCAGGAAGAGCTTCAAAGCCGAGGTATTGTACAATATTGAGATGATCCAAGTCTTTCAAGGTTTCCACTTCGGAGTGAAGTGCGCCAACAACTTCTCTTTGTCGTTCACTTTCTTTGTCACTAATAGTCTGAGGAACTTCAACTTGTTTGACAGCCATCATTTCGCCCGTTGTGGCATTCAATGCGAGATAAACTTTACCAAATGTACCCTTGCCAATAAGTTCACCCTTTACCCAAACGAACTGTTTAAATTCTCCTTTTTGATCGCGCAGAGTACTGAGATTTCCATCTCGAATTTCATTGGGCGTCATTTCAACCACCTTCTGTCCCCACATTTTAGTACTTTTTCGGCGAAGTAATGCACCTCCAGATTGATTACTGAAAGCATTTGCTGATGAAAACCGTTTTCGAGCTTCACTGGCTTCTCTAGCTACAATACGAAGAGATTTCATTCTTGAAGGAGCTCTCAGTTTTGCACTGTTTGAGAACTTCGCCCCACCAGTTGCTAATACCGATGTTCTTGAAGTATTGCGATCTACTCGCTGTTCTCTGGTTTTAATAGGTTGTATTCTCCATGTTTTGTTTGACTGTTGTTGAACTGGTGATTCTTTGGGCTCGTGCACAGGAGGCAGTGATGTATATATCAGTGAATCTGGCTCGGCAGATGAAGCCATAATAGGTGATAGCGGCACATCATCAATAATCGGTTTATCTAAATCAGCGTTCGGAAAAAAGCGCTCCAGGTTTTCGTACACAACTTCTGCTGGAGGACGAACTGCCCACGATTCTCCATTTTCATCTACGATTCTAACGGGCGAAGCCGTTGAAGAAGCAGATTTGTATGGAGTTGCAGGCGACAGAACTTGTGGATTATTGGTTGGAGTAGTGGTCTCAACATGGAGCTCAGGTTTTGGTTCCATGAGCTTAGGCGGCTTCTTCGCCCAAAGGCCGTCACCGTCGGAAGAGCTGTCATCGTCGTCGACAAAAGCAGGTGCACCTTCAAAGGATATTTCATTCTCTTGAAACTTCTCGTCAGGGCCCATAGGTCTGTCGGATACAGGACCCAATGGGCTTGGACGTCCAAACTCAGGCATTTTAAATATAGGGACTATCGCCCCGTCATCACTATTGTTGCTAACATTAGGCGAAAGAGACGTATTTGCAGTCAGTGTATTAGGAGAGGGAGTGTTGTGAGATGAATCCGAGCTTTTTCTAACAGGCTTTCTGGCAACGGCATTTTGCTGAGTGTTGCCAACATATGGCATCGGAATCAAATTCTCAGTCTGGCCAGGGCTATAGGTCTTCACCGAGCTATTCGGAGGCACATCTTTGGTATTGATAGTGACCTTTGCAGCAGTTGCAGATGTTCCAATTGTCACTTTTGGAAGCGGCATTTCAGTCGTTTTATTACCTGATTGTTTATTCTTCCTATCTAGCGTTCCCTGCCTTTTGAGAGACGCAACACTTTTGATTGACTGGGAACGACTCACTGGAGGGGGGGGGGCTTCACGCAGCGCTACAAGATTAGCCGATGTCTTGCGCTCATTGCGCTCATACGGAGAGGGCCTTCTGTCATCGAAATTTATTTCTCGTCTAGCAGGCCTAATAACCTTGAAAGAATCATCAGATGTTCGTCTAGTTTCGTACGCTGTGGTTTCACGGGAAGTAGTAGTGGCTGCAGCAGCTGAAGTGACTGTAGAATTTGATGTTATAGGGGCATTAGAAGGATTGCTCACATCATGAGAGACGTGGATTTTGACAGATGGCTTTGGAGAAGAAGCCACTGGAACTTGAAGATGGTTAGTGCTGAAATAGTCTGAGTTCGCTGAGCTATTGTCAGTGTCGTTTATCATATAAGCTGGGGTATTGAGATATTGTGTCGAATCACTCAGCGGAGAGAGGGCGTTCAAAGATAAACTACTGCCTAATTTACGCGATATTGATAATAATGGTGGTGTAACTGGAGATATAAATAACTTGACGCAATCGGACCATTGCTGTGGAAATGAAGCGAATAGCAGGTCATGCAGCATTGAATCTTCAAGTGGTTCTCCTTTGGAACAACCAAATTCAGTCAGGTGGATATCCATATCCGAGGTGTCAAGATTTAATTGAGATGCGACTATGGTTTTGATTTCAGCAACTGTTGATAAGTCCGGTATTAGAATAGTAGTGAATATTTTGTTATCTTGAGTGATCAGGATCGTCTGTTTGCCACTGTTGCGCTCTTTATGAGGCCGATACTTAGCATCAAGAAAGAAATACTTGTCGATCACGGTGTTTGGATTCTGGCGTTTCTGACTTGCAGTATCGTAAAGCGGTGAAGTAGGAGAATCAACTTTGAGATTATCACGACTTTTACTCCTATCACGGATGCGAAATTTCTTAAATAATCCCCTGTTTTTCCGAGATTCTGGTTGATCGAGAATATTCACCTTCAAATCTTTGTAGGAGGCATTATCTTCGGATGGTTCTAATAAACTGGTCACACTGCTTGATTGTGCAATCAGATTGATGAGAGATGATTCAGACGAGTTTGACTTATTATGTCTACGAAGAAATCCTGGCCGGAATGAAGGAGAAATTGGCGGCTGCTAGCATTGTTAGGTCTGAGGCCAGCACGACATAGAACGTAATAAGAATACTTACACCATGAAATGACGTTCTCGAGCTACTCTCGAATGTGGACATGGGCCTCTGTCTTGGCTGTGACGTTCTTGGGCGAGGTTGCAAATTATGTCGCAAGTCCATGAAGTTATCATAGGAAGCCTTATGCTCAACTGGGTTAGAGATAATCCGTTCTAGTGGGGATGCAGTTGAGGATTCGTACGGATCAGTGGCTGTTCTCGAAGATATAGCTGCCGAGCTAGGATCGTCGACTGGATTTAGAGAACCAGTAATGATATCCTCAGCTAGTGACGGGGGTCCATCTGGATGGGGATAAGGTACAGATAAGGGTAACATAGGTGTGCTGTAGACATCAACTGATGAAACAGTGGTATTACTTCCTTCATTTGAGGTAGTTGAATTTGTTGATGTTGATTTATTTAATAATTTCCGAAGGTTATGAATAAACCGTGATGGGCTAGTATCGTAGTCTCCATTCTTGGTTGAAAAGGGACCCAGCACTTTCAGGTTCTGATAGTTTACAAGAGAAAGAAATTGGATTCCTTGTATATTACGAGAACGAAAAGTTTGGATCCAATCAGGACCAAACTTATTTGCTTCCAACCACTGTATCACACGCTCATTTGTCCATTCATTTGGTTCAGTTGCACGCCAGGAGACAGAGACGGGGCTTACTACAATAGATTGCGAACGCTGCTGCTGTTGCTGATGCTGTTTAGATGACCAAGGAGTTTGCATAGCCAAATCGCCGGATCCATTGGTAGTTTTATATCTTGTATGATGAGCAAGTGGGTAGCTAGGCGGCGGCGGCGGAAGAGGAACAGCGGTAGCAGTGGTAGCGGTAGCGGCGGGAATATTATCAGTATCCCAATCATTAGTGGTAGTTGCATTAGCATAGGTCGTTAGTGGTGCTGCTGGAGACGGGGAATATACAGCGGCCGGTGAATACGATCCTCCAGGAGATGCTCCTTGATGATGACGGGTATATTTCAAAGGAGTTGACATAAGTGGCGAAGAAGTAAAGGATACCCCGCCTGCTGTAGTCCCTGGAGGCGAAGATAGAGGATGATTATTACCATTAGAATTGAGGTTCAAATTGCTAGAACTGTTAGACGTCGTCATGATGATATCAGGCGATGACTTTGTATTTATTGGGTGGTGCCCAGCAGAAACCGATCTAGGAGTAAATGGCTGGCTCGGCTGTCTAGCTGACGGATAGACTCCATTAGCTGGGCTGGAAAGGGCATTCGCAGGACTATTTGTCCAGCTGTGGCTACTCTGCCGTAGAGGATATGCCATGGGAGGGGACGAAAGAGTACCAGAGTCTGATTGGTGCGCAGAATTGTTATTAGAGTATCCAAGTGAAGGCGAGCTCGGCAAATTTGAATGGGCAGTATGATAAGAGATGGGGCTGTCAGCACTAGACAAAAACGATGAATCGGCATTTGCATAATAACTGAGGTTATTGTAGCTGCTGCTACTGTGTAACGGAGCATTCCCACTAACAGCCGTAGTATTGGAGTATAGATATGGTGATGAAGGGAGTTGAGCAGTGGCAATTATCCCACCAATACTACCGGAACTCCCGTTATTACCAACCCTAGAATTTCCATTAGTATTATTGTTATTACCATTACCATTACTGCTACTTGAATCTAACGGAACACTAGTACCATTGGAGGTAGTTGTAGCAGAACCTCTTTTACCATCCTCTAGAATGACACTACTCCTACGATGGAATCTACGAATTTGTGGTCGTGCCATGGCTGGGTATGGATCGTCAGATGTAGCGGAATGTCCCGAGCTAGCCACTGACCTCAAATCAAAGTCAAACGTGTCGGGGATCATCAGGGCATTGCTTAGATCTGAAGAGGGAACGTCATCCTCCTCATAGTCAGACATGCTCAATCTATCACGAGGCATCCCGATATGAACCACTTAAATAATAATAATCCGCCTGTTTTCATGAAAACGTCTGTATTTTGATTGATTACTATTGTTACACGTCAGTAACACGCTCTCGTCTTACAACAGATACCCAGTCTATCTTTCTCTGTATCAATTCACCTCAGCATTACATGACCTCGTAATTACTGTTTCGTATCTAGCTAACATTAACTATTATTATTAGGCTCCGCCGATATCCGCGCCGCGGCACGCCTTTCACAGCGAGGCTTCAAATCAGGGACTAATCTAAAGCTAAAGCTTCAAGCTGTTGACACACACTACGGGGCCTAACTCAGGCACTGAGGGACGAAACCCCAAACAGGCCATTATACAAATATGTTATTATTTACAAAGCGTTGTATATATCGGAATTTTTACGCCTGTTTCGAGCCGTAATCCTGATTGACCTTTAACTCAGATATGCGAATGACAGTAAGGGCATTTTTAGAAACAACATGACGTACATGTCTTCTACGCCTCTTGGATTTTGAGAAAACGGACCGCTTGACACGAGTGTTTTCAATTACAACACCCTTGATTGAGAATACCTGAGAATCAATGCGTGGGTTACCGCTCAAGGTATAATCACGGGATCCAATAACCGAGACCTGGTCGAAATTGAGCACATCGCCAACCTTGGCTTGTTCTAGAGAAACTGGCAATAAAATGCTGTCACCCTCAGTGACGAGAAATTTGCGGTCGTATAGATGAATAGTGGCATAGAGTGATGACGCCTCCTTTAAGGGTGTGATGTCGGCTGGTTTTGTGTACCTGAACCTTCTCTTGACAAGGTTTTCTGATGATAAAATGAGAGGGCTACTATTTACAGTTGGTGATTGTGAGTATTGTGAGGAGTTGGTGTTGGTGGATGCTGACGGGAATGACGACGACGATGGTGATGCCACCGTATAGGAACAGGCTAGCTGTGGCAACATGAACAATCTATTGGTAGCAGACGTTATTGGTTGCCTTTGGAGTAATCCGGTGGGTACTCCACATGACCTCGTGAATCTGGAAATCATTTTTCTATATGGTATGGAATCAATCTCACTACCAATTAGTTCGCTATATAGATTTTGAATTTTTGACAATTTCATTAAAATCACAAAATCAGGGTAACTGATGCGCATATCCGGCACGTGACTTACTCCCGTATGTCCTGGTGACTTATGTCATAGTTCTCTGGACGTCTACGAGCCCGTTATTTGCGCGGGACGATGTTAAACAGTCGTCTCCATGTGTCCGGTTTATACTCCGCTGGACGTGGCTATAAGTCCGGGCGAAGCGGTGTTGCCGATGGCGAAAATGGGCTCGTTAAGAGATTGGGCGTGTGCGTAACTAGTCGTTTTTGATGCAGGGTGGATGTTGATGCAACTTCAACTTCCTATATGCCCATAGGGAGAGCTAAGTTAATCTTGCTTCTGAAAGAAAAAAGAACCTACTGATTTGTTTTTCGACGACCGTTTCGTTGACTGTTGCATATGAACAAATGACTGGTCCTGCCGGAGATGGTAGTAGTAATGGGGACAGCGGCTCAAGTTCACGGTCGGGTCCTCAGAAGTATGTCAACGGTAATGGCGTGACTGAAGGGGGCGAAGGTGCTGCTAGTGGCGATGATATTGGAAGTCGTGCCAGTAATGGTGCCGGTAATGAGAGTGGTGAAAATGAATTTGATTACAGCAGCGTCAGTGCTGATAGTTCTGCCATAGCTGATACCATGGATTTAGGTTTCGATTTAACCCCTGATGCAATTGCAAATAATGGGACTCTTAGTGCGGTCGACGGACATAGAAGATCTCCGTCTATAAATACTCAAAGACAAGCGTTCGCTCAGATTAATCAATTACAATACAATCACAATCGGTTGATCCTGGCACAAGCTATTCAAAATGCAATTGAAATGTTACATAATCTTCAGGAAATGAATAGAGCATGGCCAGTATATTATCCTAGAGAAGCAGTAGAAGGGTCATCTAATGTCCCGGTTGAAGGTAAGAGCTCTCTGTCGGACCCATCAGCTAATGGCGAGGGTAACATACCGCGTCTGGTTGCTCCTTCTGCTTCCCGACAATTACAGGTCTTCAAATTAGACTTGAAGCTGGGCTCCGCATCTGGTACGACTGCTCATTCACAGAAACTACTAAGTTCATTAGAGAAAAATTCTGTTGCATCTCTTTTAGAAGGCAAGATCCTTCAAACACTTAAGCATTTAGATTCGTTAAAGGACAGAATCAACGATACTGCTTCAAAGGTATTGATCACTGGCGATTTGAATGCTGGCAAATCAACGTTTTGCAATGCTCTATTACGTAGAAAAGTATTACCTGAGGACCAGCAGCCTTGTACAAATGTATTTTGTGAGGTTAGAGACTGTCGAGAGAACGATGAGCTTGAAGAAGTTCACGCAGTCATGATTGGTCGTAAGTACGATCGTAACGACCAAGCAACCTATGAGATTTTCAGTCTGGAAGATTTGGATCATTTGGTCTACGAATATGAAAAATATTCTATTCTTAAAGTCTATGTAAATGAAAAGAGGCCTCCTCATGAATCTCTTCTTCGAAATGGAGTAGTAGATATCTCTATTATTGATGCGCCTGGTCTTAATCTAGATTCGTATCAGACAACTCAAGTATTTGCTCGCCAGGAAGAAATCGATTTGGTAGTATTCGTAGTTAGTGCTGAAAATCACTTCACTCTGTCTGCCAAAGAGTTCATTGCCAATGCTGCCAATGAAAAATCATTTATATTTATTGTTGTCAATCGATTTGATAATATCAAAGACAAGTCGAGGTGTATGAGAAGGATATTGAATCAAGTGGCCGAACTCTCGCCACAAACGCATAAAGATGCTCGAGAATTTGTTCATTTTGTAAGTTCAAAAGACGCGGTTGAGCAGTTTCTAGGTGAAAGTAGTAGTGGTGGTGGTGGTAGTGGGGGCGGAGGCGGAGGTGATGATGGTGATGATGGTGATGGCGATGTGGGAAATGGCCCGGCCGGAGATAGTAGAGACCCTCTAAACCCCGATTTCGACCAGCTTGAAGAATCGTTGAGGAACTTTGTTCTCGAAAAACGGTCTCTCTCTAAGCTAGCACCTGCTAAGACATATTTAAACAATATTCTGTTGGATATTGAAATCCTTTCTGAAGTTAATATCAAATTCACCAAATCAGAGCGCGATTTACGACTACATGAACTGGATGATATGACCCCCAAGTTTGAAAACGCCCTTAGTGATAGTGTTAAAGTGACTGAAAAGATTGATCATGATATAGAAATATGTGCGGACAAACTCTACGGGTATACTACTACCCACCTCAACAACGTTCTTTCTCAAACTGGACAACTGTCATCTGTCAAATACTCATCCCTGTTCGATGCATACAATTACGCTAGTAATGTCCGGTCAGCAATTATTCAGCGAATTCAGGATGCGGTGTATGATTGTGAACTCCGGGCTAGAAATGAAACTTCAACGGTTGTTAATACCATCAAAACATTAGGTATTCTCCATTTGGGCGACCAACCGGCATTCATGAAAGTATTTAAAGAAGACGCTATGTTTACTCGCCGTCGTGATACGCTAGCGCGGTCAATTCGTGCAGAACTATCGTTATCGGATTTTATAACTGTGGCCACTCCATCGTGGATTAGTATTATTACTAGCCCTATCGCATCTCTATTACCATCTAATGACAGCAGCCTCCCCTTGACTTCTATCACTTCGGAATCCAGCGATTCCATTAACACCGTCAACAATGCATTAACCGTTGCCTCTGTAATTGGTGGTAGTCAAATGGTACTTCGAAGTCAGTGGCTCAACCATGGTCTGCATGCTATTAAATGGCTTGATTTCCAACTTATCAAACGACTTTTTATTCCTACTCTTCTCATTGGTTCTGCTTGCGGAGTGGCGTATATTCTGTCTGAGATCCCAAACTCGGTTCCAAGGAATGTGTCTCATAAAATTGCAAGAGAGGTAATCAAGTTAGGTTACGTTCACATGAATGCCGAAAGAATCTCAAAGGAATGCCGCAAAGTACTTAAGTATCCAGCTCAGGATGTCCGCACTGGTTTCCAAAGAGTTATTGAAACACAGGCTCATCAAAGAGAAGAATGTGAAAGGTCTGCTAAAGAAGCTCAGGCTGGACATGATTATTTCACAAAGCTTCATTCGGATGCTGCTCATCAAAGAGCTGCGATTGAAAAATGTAACCTCGAGGCTCAGCTGGGGGTAGACTAGCTATACAACGTATATTCTTTTTATATTGTATATAATAATAAAAGTTCTCTTTCGGTTTCCTCTATGATTGGCATATCCGCATTTTGCGCCTTTCTTACTTCTCGTAGTCCTCTACCTCGTCTTCGTCTTCGTCTTCGTCTTCCTCACTTTCGTCTTCATCACTATCGTCTTCACCTCCCGATAACAGACCACGCCATTTTACCATTCTTTCATGAAGGTCGATCTGCTCCCCTGCGACAATAAACTTGCCGTCTCCCAAATGGTGCATTGTTTGCTCGCCGTAATGATTGCTATCAGTCCAAGCTCGTACTACTTTCAACACAAATAAATTATATTTTCCTACCAATGTGGTATTCTCCACTACGCATTCCAAGTTTGCGATGCACTCTGCAATCAGAGGAGCTTTGATTTTTGCTCCCTCTACCGCAGTCAGACCGAACTGTTTAAACTTATCAGTATCTTCTCCCGAACAATTACCTATATCAACCACTTTCTCAGCTAATGCTACTGGTGGCACTGCAACAACACACTCCTTTGTCTTCTTTAAAGTACTGTAGCTGTAATCCCAAGGACCAATTGAGCAAGCTATCAAAGTAGGAGAAAAATGACTTAACATCATATGAAATCCGAGTGTCATGACATTGATCGAGCCATCGGTCGCCCTTGTTGTTACTAGGACAATAGGGCCAGTCTCCATTAATTGACAAACCTTTTTCAATGGAAACTTTCGCAAGACCATTTTCTGTGAGAATATTTATTTGAGAATGATTGCTTGTTATATGAATCCTAGATCTCTCATTATCCGCGATAGGGTTTAGGGATATATGATGCACAGGACCCATTCCTATTTAGGCAGTCATGTCAAGACCCGTTTTCTGCAGGTGCTGTTTATTCTATATCTATAGATACAAATTTCCGGGCTAAATCTCTATATCGACAGTTTTCAATGCAACTTTAGCCCAGTTGGGGTACTTTTCTTTTTCTCCATTATATAGATCGTGGAAGAATCGTTGTACAAATTGTGGATATTCATCTCTTAGAATGGCAGCCCGAGCTTGTCGCATCAACTCTAATTGATAATACACGTTATGCAGTGTCAATAAATGAGCGCCGGCAGTTTCCTTAGCTGCTAAATGAAAAATAAAAGCACGAGTGATTTCCAATCCACCTTCAGATTTGGGTTTACAGATAGGACATCCACATGACTTTTCTACTGGTGAAAAGTCATCCGCATACTTTCTATTTCTCAAATTCAGATTACCATATTTGGTGATGGCATTACCAAATCTAGCGGTTCTAGTAGGATACACACAATCAAACAAATCAGCACCTAATGCAACGGATACCACTAAGTCCTCAGCGTATCCAACTCCCATACAATACCTAGGTTTATTCTCCGGCAGTAGATCGGTGCACAGTGAAACAACCCTGCAGTAAGACTCTTTATCTTCGCCACCAGACAGTCCTCCAATGGCAATTCCTGGAGTATCACGCTTGGTCATCTCTGTACAACACTGGCGTCGTAAATCAAGATCCAGACCTCCCTGAATTATGGCGAACAAATTTTGACTGTCTGGATTCTTATGAGATTTGATACACCTATCTAGCCATCTAATACTTCTATGCATTGCCTCTTCTACACGAGTACCAGTCGTTAAAGTAGCTACTACATCATCCAACTGCATCATAATATCCGATCCTATACTGTTTTGTAATGACATGGAATGCTCAGGGGTCAGTAACATTGGCGAGCCATCATGAGGACTTAAAAAGTTGACACCTTCCTCGGTAATAGTGGCAAGTTTAAGTAATGAAACCATTTGGAATCCACCACTGTCGGTAAGAATATTCCCATTCCAGCCTTGAAGTTTATGTGCACCACCAACCACGTCAAGTGTTTCTTGACCTGGTTTTAATCCTAAGTGATAAGTATTGTTAAGACAGATTTTACATCCTAAATCTTTTAACTGTTCATAAGTGAGACCCTTCAAAGATGCTTGAGTACCAACAGGCATGAACATCGGAGTTTCAACTGTACCGTGTGGTAATGTCATAGTCGCGGCTCTAGCTTTTGATTTCGAACATTTCCCAATGACCTCAAATTTCATTGCACGACCTTGGTAAGAAGAAGCCGTTGACATGGTGCCAGTACCTCCTATTCCTTTCTCCACGCCCTTCTGTAACAGCCCACTCATTATTCTCATATATAGACACCCCTAATGAAATGCTTCTTCTGTCAAGAGTGGTTCTACAAACTAGAAGTTTTTATTTTTTTCACTACTAATGTATGTAAGAGGCAGTGATCGTCAAAAGATAACACACCAGTTTTATGATATAGTCTGCTATTTCTTCTTAGCATCATATTATAGAAGACGAGTTAATATAGTCCTTATATTAACTATACTAAATGTTAGGCAGCTTGCAATCTAAATGGTTGTAAGAAAAATTCTGGGTAGACAAAGTCTGGATAGAGTGTAGCAATGGTCAGGGAGCAGTGCGGCTGCGAAGTACGGCAGTTACTTTTCTTGACCAGACTGATGATAGAGCAGATACTCAATCTGATACTTTGAATTTGATATGTCATTCAAAAAGAGAACAGTGGTTATATCAGGGAACAGTGGAGCAAATCTAGATACAGCACGAGGAGCTGTTCCTGGACGAGTGCCAATTAGAGGCCCCGTCTCCAGAGGACCACAGCCTCCACTAGCAGATACTCAAAGATTTGGTTCGCCAGGAGCACTGGCAGCAACTCCTAAATCAGTCACACAATCGAATCATATTATGAACCATGAAGGTGTGAGACCGTCATTACAAACCTCTGCTCCTACTATATCGCTGGGTAGTAACAGTCTAGATAAACTGTTGGGCCATGGAGGCCTACCATTGGGTTCTGTTTTAGCAATTGAAGAATCAGGATCAACTGATTTTGCCAGTGTTATATTGCGAAGCTATGCTGCACAAGGTATCTTGCATGCTCGTTTAATAAATGAACAAAAACAAAGCACCGGTCCTACAAAGACTGTAGTGGTGGGTACGGATAATAGCTGGGGGTCTGAATTACCAGGAGTATATAAAGATAAGAAAGAAGCCGCTCGTGAGCTAAGGAACAAGGAGCAATCCAAAATAAGTGTGGGAAACCTAGCAAGTCAGAGTTCTGTAGGATTTCATACAACCCAATCTACAGTGGAAAATGTAGCAACTTCATCTTCAGCAGAGCCCGCGGACGGTACTTCCAAAGGAATGAAAATTGCCTGGCGGTATGCTCCAATACCCAAAAACGACAATTCAATTAATGGTTCCAACGACAGTGTGTTGTCATCCAAACCAAACTTTAGTATGCAGTTCGACTTTACTTCGCGATTGATCCCTAGACCTAATAATAATGAAATCGCCTATTTGCCGGTAAAAACAAGTCTCTCAACAGTCATATCGGAAATCGAAACCATAGCTGAACAGGCTGCCACTATGAGCACCATTGTTAGAGTCGTTATTCCGTCTTTACTTCACCCAGCGATTTATCCACCTCATTTAGCGAATCCCAACGAGTTAATCCCATTCATTCACTCGCTTAGAGGTCTATGTCGCAGATACTCGCAAACCTTGGGGGTAGTGTTATCTCTTCCGTTACAATTATTTCCTAGGGATATTGCTTTAATACGGTGGTTTGAATTGTTAACAGATGGAGTTCTCCATCTAGAGCCCTTTCCTGAGGAAATAATTAATGAGCTAAAAGAAGCAAGTGATACAAATGCCTCGGCACCCTCTTCTAAAAACACCAACAAATCCCAAGGACTAGTTCATATTTATAAACTTCCATCGTCTTCAGAGAAAGGTATCATGGCTGTTCGACGGAGTGAACATGCGTTCCGAGTTGGGCGTCGCCAATTTGAAGTTCAAGAATGGGGCATTCCAGTAGAAGATGGTCCCGGTCCAGAAGGTGAGCAAGCCAATAAATTAGATTATTAGGTTGTATAATGTATATAGATAGTAGCTATTATCTAATTATCTACTCCTGTGTATACATATGCGCGATAGTGGTTGGGGTTGCTATAGCGTGCTATGCACCTTCTCCTGCGCGATAACAATCTCTTACACTCTTTCTTACAAGTACTTATTAGTTGAGTTTTCCTATCTCATTCGTTGTTGGCTCTATTACTCTAGCTTTTGTAGACTCTGACGGAGACCTCCTGAGCTTGGAGGTTGATTCGAGAGCGGCCGTATGACGAAACTTAGAACGATCGTACAAAAACACTGAAGAGAAGCAAGCAACAAGTTTAACAATCGGGTTTTTTTGGAAGGTAGTTTTAAGCACTTTATTTGCTAAGTAAACAATGTCCCATCATAATATACCGAGGGAAAGCTCTCATAGCGAAGGGCTCGGGCGTGTTTCGCGTAATAGTATCTCGGAAGAATTATCTCCTCGAACATCACAGGAAATAATGGGCATTATATCTTGGCAGAACGGCTCGATTCCTAAGATCCGTATTAGAATGCCTAGTAATGCGAAGCAGAAATTGGCAAGAGTTATAAATAAGACTTTACCTGCGTTTATTGTCAGTGGATTGAATGACGTCAACATTAATGCATTATCGAATGGGCTTACAAATATTGGTTCAGGCCCAGGTCCAGAAGCTAGTGCTAGGTCTGTTCGATCTGACAATTCAGTTTTGGAAGGAGGGCTGGCGCTACCAAACTCTTCACATCATTCAATACATCACGCTAGATCTACTTTGTCTTTCGAATCAGCAGGATCGATGTTATCTCCAACATCCCAACAAATCGTATACGAATCATCTGGTGCGACGGCAGCCGGTACTCCATTGACTAGGTATTATTCTTGGTCTTCGAATTACTCTGGAGTAGGCAGTACTGGTAGTGCCAGTTTTCGAGGGCCGTCAACGGCAGCAACATCAATTATCCCGATCCCGGCATCTCATCTTCCTGTCAAGTTGGTGTCAGATAGAGACAGTGCTATTAGCACAACAACATGCACGAGTTTTGTAGAGACAGAATCTGCAATTGCATTTCTAGTTGAAGGTTCCGAGGCTATTCCAACTGGTGAGAATAATGACCGTCACGATCCTGTTAAGTACCTGCCTTTGGAGATTTTTCTTCAGATATTGGAATACTTAGATGTTAAATCGATTAATAAATGTTGTGCTGTCTCTCACAAATGGAGAGACGTTGCGCAGTCTGATAGCATTTGGAGATATAAATACCACTCGAATAACTGGGAAGCCACAACTGATGTCCTACCACCAGACATGTACTGGAAGTCTCTTTACCAAACTCGGCATTTGTTAGAACAGCGATGGTTCAATGGGAATGTAACACCGAAAACCCTTGCCGGTCATTCAGATGGAGTTTATTGTGTTCATATGGATTCCGAAAAAATAGTTACCGGCTCGCGAGATAGAATGATTAAAGTTTGGGACCTGGACACTGGTAAATTATTGTTATCCTTGGGAAGTGATAACCGGTCAAGTAATTTACGGCATGCTCGGAGTACGCTGACGCTGAATGAAAGCGTTAGTATACCCCGCGATGAAATTTTAAATCCATCCCCTGCTGGCTTAGTTCACACTGGATCGGTATTATGTATAACGTTAGATGATAAATTGATGGTATCTGGATCCAGTGATTCTTCATGCATTATTTGGCAATTGCCAAAATTCAAACCTGTTAAACAGGTTTACCGGCACTCTGATGGAGTTTTAGACGTTTGTCTAAGTAGTGATTATATTATTTCATGCTCCAAAGATGCCACAATATCAATATGGCATAGGCATGATCCGAATTATAGCCTAAAGTATCGCTTGCATGGACATCGGGGCCCTGTAAATGCGCTTCATCTACGAGGAGATCATATATTTAGTGCTAGTGGAGACGGTCTAATCAAAATGTGGAGCCTTTCGACAGGTATGTGGATTCGGGATTTTAAGGGCCACACAAAAGGACTGGCTTGTGTACAGGCGTCTGAGGATGGAAAAACGATTGTGAGCGGTGGCAGTGACAATATAATCCGAGTATGGGACGTAGAAACAGGCAAATGTTTGCATACATTAGAAGGTCATAACGGGCTTGTTCGTTCTTTGTACATTCTTGGCAACAAAATTATCTCAGGTTCATATGATCAAACAATTCGTGTCTGGGATATAAACACAGGTAAATTAATTACCAATTTGAATGGATGGCACGGTAGCTGGATCTTCAGCGCCAAAGCAGACTGTAAACGGATCGTGTCCACTTCTTTTGGCACTAAGCCAGTTATATTGGATTTTTCTGAACTTCTTGATAAAAACTATTTAAATTGCATAAAAAAGTAATAATACACATAGTAGTATACTAGTGTTTCTTTAAATAAACAATATTTATTCTTTACAATTATGTATAATAGGTGAAAAAACAAAATGGTATGTAAGTAAGAGGTATCTCTTTATATTTGAACCTTATTTTTGACCAGTAATTGTTGGCTTACGGTGCCTGGTCATAGTTCTGTTTTTCGTCTCAGACAAATATTTGACACCACTCTGGATGAGATAAGCTGATGATCCAACCGCCCTAAATAAGGCCAAGGCTGCTACGGACCATAATATAATCTTCAAATAGATGTTATCATTAGTTCTATCGAGGCCAAATACTTGAGTCATAATCATGGCCAGTAAAGCGTTAGAAATCATCCATACCAATACGACCCGGGTTCTAACTTCACGATAATAATCTTGTTGAATAGTTAAAACATTAACTGGACCATCCGGGATTCTAGTGCGTTCACGCAAGTTATGGAGAGCTTCTTCATAACCACTGTCAATGTCCAGTTGTTCCGATGGCATTTCAATCTCGACAACATCTTTTCCTGCCTCTGTCTTGACTACGGCAGACCCCAAATCCATTTTCAGTTCATTATCACCCTTGGTACCCCAGGTAACGTCGTGGGTATTACAGAATGCATAAATTTGCAAAGTACAGACATAACTGGGTAAGAGGAAGAAATATTGTAAGCTGGAGGTGAATACATGCCAAGGATCAAAGTAGAGGAATGACATTATAGCATAAAGCCCGTATGTTGAAGCCAATGAAACAATAATTGTGGTAAATACATTGTTTCCAACCGCGACACTATCACCTGAAGCTCGTAAAGTTTCAATAACAAAATAGAGACCACAGCCAGTAGCGAATGCAGATACAATAGATAATAAGATCATGCATGTCATGAACAGTCCATGGGCACCCTGAGGTCTATTACCAAGAGATAAAACGAATAGTGCAGCAATGACCGAAATCAAAACATACTTGAATACCAGGAAAATATATTCAGCTCCATTGTTAGGAATAGCAACTGGCTGGCTACCAGCCAGAGATCCGGCAACAAAGTAAAAAGCCAGGTAAAAATTTGCCAATGAAAAAAAAGTGAAAATGAGTTGGATGAATTGATACAGGAACTCAACATGGAGAAAGAACTTTCTGGTAAATGAATGATCGGTTTTCCAGATCTGTCTGAAATGAGTCAACGAATAGATAGCAGCGAACAGAGCACCGTTCAGCCATCTTCTTCTCTGAGAGATGAATTCTGGAATAGCATCTGGAACATCAGTCTCACCAGTAGCAGCTCTAACATATTTCAGAACCCATTTTTCACCCTTCTTAGCTACCAATTCCCAGCAAAGAATTCGGTCTTCTGCCAAATACATGTTAGAAGTGAAAACGTCGGTATCGTTACCGTGTAAAGTTTCACCCTTGAAATAGGATGCTAGCGGACCGGTACCATCTTCATGGTTTCTCAAGGCCCTATATCTATAAGCAGACAGAGCACCTGGTAAAACGGAAATATATCCAAAAGCGCTCTCTAAGGGCTTGTCAAGAATATTTGACATTTTATATTCAAAGTTCTGCGCAGCTACTAGAGGGTTGAATAAATTCAAACCACCCTTACCAGTCATTGCTTTTATTTCACCACATGCACCGGCAACGTTAGAATCACTATCGAATGCCTTCCAAAGGTGATAGATAGTATCTTTACCAGGTCTAGTACCAACATCAAGTAATACTGTAACGTTTGGGTTCAAGAGAGGACAGAAGGCATTAAATAACCATCTATGAGAGTTGATTTTCTTTTGGTTCTTTTCCTTTAAGCAGAAGAGCATCTGTACAGGGACGATTCCCTTTTCGGCACCCTGAAATTTAAGTTCATCGTCAAGGGAGACCTGAGTGGTATATTCAAAGATGTGTGCTTTAACCTCCTTCCCATTGACATAATTCTTAGCAATGCCTTCTTGGTAAACACCCATTGCAGCCAAAACATCCAAAACTCTCGGATTTACCTTGGACCGGCCATCCGATACAATGGACACAACAATTTTTTTCCAGCCATCTTTACCCCAAACTCTACTTTTATTTCTCGAACATAAATGGGCAATGTTCTTCATAACGGCATGCAATGTTCTGGTAAATGATTCCTCATCTTCGTTATACATGGTAACACATATACATAATTGAATCTCACGTTCATAAATAGCAGGACGTAATGTGAATCCAGCCTCTGAGAAATCATCTGGGTCTGAAGTACAAGCAGTGTATCTCATGTATACAAATTCGTCATTATCACGTCTTGGCAAAAAACTGTACAACTTTGTTGGAACAGGACAGTCTAAAATCAGGTTACCTCGAACAAGCTTGACTTCTTTTCTCGACATTGACTTGTGACGTCTAGGATGTGCTTTATCAGGTAGTTCATAGCGCTCTGTGCTTAGAGTGGCTTGACTTGACACAGTTGATCTCACATCATCATTATCATTTGCTTCAACTTCTTGGATGAAGCTGCCTTCTTCAGAATCGCTGTAGTCAATACCGGGAACCATCCTTCCTCCATGCTGCCGATCAATGTCCTCGTCACTGTCACTATCATCAATAGTTATGACGGACTCGGTATTCGAAATAATGCTACCATTATGGCGACCATACTCATGGTGGTGATGACTGCCCATCATATCTGGCCCGATGCCGCCAGTGGCTGCTGGCTGAGAAAATCTACCGGTTCCATAAGGAGCATGGAAATTAGGTTGAGGGGGTATTGGAATGGTCGAAGTATGCATGGGGTATGCTCCATTACTGGGAGATGCTTGTCGCGGTGGCAATGGAGATCCACTACTAGCGACGGAAGGGCTTTGATCCTTCAAGGGAGATTCCAGCCGAGTCCATTCTGCTCTTCCTGCTCCATATTGATTGAGTCTACTAGGAGACCCTCTAGGAGTGCCATGAACAGATGTTGTATCACGACGGTTAGGACTTGCCGAGTTGGAGAGGCGACTAGTGGCACCTCCAGGAGAGCTATAAGGATTGGCTAAGTCATCTAGATATATCAGTTAGTTTGCATTTTGCCTCTGACGACAGGGCTCTGTCTGATTTTGCCAGTGCTCGTGGCTATCTTACCCAAATAGTACTGCTGTCGGTTTGGAGAATAAGCCAACGGTGAAGGCTGAGTTATTGTAGGTGGAACTGGTGGTGCTCCTGGGCCTCCGCCAGGAACTTCAGGCAAGTTCCTGGTCGATGGCGAGCCTCTGGACGGGCTGACTGGTCGGCTATTGTTATTATCCATAGTTGAATTTGAATACTTTGCTTTTCAACACAATTGCGCCCACTATAGGATTTAAATACAAAAAAATCTATCAAGTGCTGACACAAAATGATATATTATAATGATAGTGAACAGTATGAGGGAGGGTTAAAGTTAAGTTTGATATTTGCTGCACCAAGCCTTTTATTTTGGGGTGGGTTCTTCCGTGCATTTTTTGTTGTTTGTATCTCTCCATGTTGGGACAGATGCAGGTATACACTGCAGATCCACAGCAGGATCATCGTGGTGAGAACTGGTGAATAAAAATAGCGTCCAAAAGAACTGGAAAATAATTAATAAAATTGACATGAAAATATCTATCCAGCCATCTAGATTGGCAGTTAAAGTTTTTTTTAAAAGGTTTTAGACGTACATGAGGCAGCTGTGCTTTATCTATGTCGTTTCGTTAGCCATCTACTTTAACCTTACGATTGATAGAGTTTATTTTATCTTTAGAGCCGTTTGTCATGCGGCGTAGGGCTGTTCATGCTTTAATGGAGTGGTTGGTGCAGAGAATAGTGGGTCTGAGTAGCAATGGCAACCAATTGAATAAATATTATATTATATTATAATATTATGGTAAGTAATGCTCTGGACTGTATAGAGGAAATAGCAGTTGTTAGTGCAGGGTAGGCAGTGGATTCCAGCGTAACCTTACGTATTTCGGCAGCTTCCGTTGTATTTTATCTCCAGGACGCCATTGATCACTGGTGCACTAGCAGAATAGCACATGTTCATTGAGGGGTTTCTCACGGTCTCTCAGACATGCTAAGAGGACCGCTGATATATTTGTTGGCGACATAATCGGGCTTATGGTGTACGAGCAGCGGCAATGCACAACCTGGTCATGCTGCTGCTTTCAACAGCATAGCTACCACATCTATGGTAGTACCACTGTTTGTGAAAATGAGGAGATTTCACCGTTAGTTGATCTGTAGGTCTAGGAATGTGGGTATGTATTGTGAATAATATAATACTTTTGGCTTATAGATAGAAGTAGGCTGTATGGGAGGCGACGGCAATAGGGAGTGGGAAAACGGCTTAATAACAATTTGTAAAATGAAACAATCCACGGAGTACAGTATAGTGGTCGCTATGCCGGGACATCGGAGATCAACAAACGAATGGTTTGATAGCATAGCATCCAAAAGAGATAGAATGATTCGGCATTGATTGTATAAAACGTTCTTTCACTAAAAATATCAGGGGTATGTGTGCACGTGATCTCTCTAGTTTCTTACTATTAATCTCGCTGAGTCCATTCCTCCTTTTTAAGAATATTTCATTGATTTCTACAATAATACGAGCATATTATCAACAAGCCGTGTGAGCTGATTTACCAAGTGTGAACTGTGAAATTGGAAATCAAATTAGACTTTTTTTTTTCATTTATATAGACCCAACTATGTCGTTAATAGCGAATCGCGTATTTCCAAAGAGCGTTTGTTCGACTATTGCTAGTGGTAGGAGTTCCTCTCGTTTGATATCAACGTCCAGACCTCTATCGAATACCGAAAAGCCTAGCCAACAGCCTGAACGGAAAGCCGAATCACATAACCCCGTTGCCGGTAATCAAACTCCTCGCCATGGATTTGATCCTTCGAAACCTCGTAAGCCCTTGAGCCGTATTGCTCTTGGTCAAGACCCATCTAAAAATGGTACAGTATCATCTGCTAGGCAACCGGGTTTTATTAACTGGAAAGCTGCTGGTATATTTCTTACAGTTGGCGGTGCATTAACTTGGTACTTTCAACAGGAAAAGAAAAGAATGACGATTCGTAAAGAAGAAGAAGCGAATCAGAGTGTGGGAATGCCTTCGATTGGAGGTCCTTTTAGTTTGATTGATCAAAATGGTAAACCTTTCACTGACAAGGACTTGCTAGGCAAATTCGCTTTAATTTATTTTGGCTTCTCCATGTGTCCAGATATTTGTCCTGAAGAATTGGAAAATATGTCCAACATCCTCAATGATATCAACAAGCCTGGTGAAGAGCATCGTCTTCTTCCTGTATTTGTTACCTGTGATCCAAACCGTGATTCTCCGGAAGTATTAAAAGATTACCTAGCTGAATTCCACCCTGATATTATTGGCTTGACTGGGCCGTATGAAGAAATCAAACAAACGTGCAAAGCATATCGAGTCTATTTTTCTACTCCGCCAGATTTGAAGCCTGGTGATGAGTATCTTGTTGACCACTCCATCTTTTTCTACCTTATGGACCCTGAAGGTCGATTTGTGGAAGCTCTTGGTAAAAACTATACTCCTCAGCAGGTCAACGAACGTATTAAAAGCCATATGGATGCCTGGATTCCTCAGGCCCAGCGTAACAATAAATCCAAGGGCTTCTTCTCCCGTCTCCTTGGTTGATTGTATTGCTCGTTATATATATATTGTACATATTTAGTCCTCACCATCATAATGCCACTTTCTGACTCTCGTTCTGTCTCGCAGCTATGCAAGATCGATGTCCATTCCAACTGCCAGAGACAGCGCGAATAGACTGGATGTGCTACTTCATATAGGTCTTTGGAAAAACGAATAATCATTTTTTGTTTACTAAATGTTTACTTCCCTTTAGGAGCAAATTCGTTGAACCACTCGACTGCATCTCTAAAAGCCTTTTCCTTGGCAAATTTGACAATAGGAATCGAAATGTCCCCACGATCTGCGAATCCGTGAGTCACGCCAGAGGCAAGAGTAGTAAAGTAAGTTGCTTTGATCTCCTTAAGAGCAGCCTCTGTTTGTCTGCGTAACTCTTCAGTATAAACCGGGTCGGTCTCAGCACCAATGATCATAAGAGGTGCCTTGATAGCCCTGATTTCTTCAATTGAGACGAAAGAAGGATGACAAACAGCTGCGGCATTTGCTTTGCCCTTTCCTATCAACTGAACGGCGTATTTGGCCCCGAAACAGTATCCAACAGTAGCTACATAGGTTGGTGCAAACTTCTCCTCAATACTCTTGACCACCTTGTCAACAATGGGTCTAACTACATCCGGGGTGTGTTTAGGTAGCCAGCCGTTGAAAAGATCAAATCCCTCGGGTGGATTCAGGGGGACTGGGTCGTTGTTAAACAAATCAGGAACAATAACAAGATATCCAGCACGAGCGAAATTACTAGCAAGGACCTGGTGGTTAACAAATTTGGGGCCAAGAACATCAGTCAAGTAAAGGATTACTTTCTTGCTAGACTCGTCACCAACAATATAACTTTCGATTCCATTGAAGTCGGTGATTTTACCGAAACCTTGTCCAGCTATGTTGTTTGCTGTTAGTGTTTATTATATAGGCGTAGGTTGGATACATACTAAATTGGAAACCTTCAGCACAGCATTTAGATGGGGGATTGGAAGCCATTTTGAAAACAGATCTATTTTTTTATTTTGTGATGGAATCAAATGTTAAAATGGACAAGGGATATCGTTGGCTTTTTATATATTTCAGAACAATCTTTCTACTCCGATGATAACTCCTGTTTATCTCCGGTCCGATAACATCAAGCGTCAACCCCTGGACTTTTTTCTCCGTTGGGAGTTTAGCTGTTGCACGAGCGTTGGCACGGCTTGTGTCATCTACTACTCTAAAGACGCAAAAAGTGTGTTCAGACACGGACACCGACGACCGGTTCCCACCATTACCACCTACCAGCTTGTGCACTACGTATATGACAGAATCCAGAGATTAGCTCGCTCTAGTCGTTAGTAATTATATTTCTTCTATTTGTCCTTTATCAGATACTATTGTATATCTTCGGTAATTCTTCCCATTTCTGAGTCAATCATGTGGGTAAGGGCTGTAAAATGCCAGATTTATCGAGAAAACTTAGCATGATGATCTCAGCCTCAAAGGGAGATAACCTAATTATTATTATTATTATTCCATTTCAAGCTATATTTTACTAGTACTAGATTATTTCTTAGGAGCAAACTCGTTGAACCATTCAACAGCATCACGGAAAGCCTTTTCCTTTGCAAACTTGACAGCGCGGTTGGAAATGTCACCTCGAATAGCAAAACCATGTTCGACTCCAGAAGCATAGGTCGTAAAGTAGGTAGCCTTGATTTCCTTGAGAGCAGTCTCGGTCTCCCTTCTCAACTCTTCTGTATAAATTGAATCGGTTTCAGCACCAACAATAAGAAGAGGGCCTTTGATTGCCTTGATCTCATCAATGGTGACGAATGAAGGGTGGAACACAGCACCGGTATTGACCTTCTTTTCTCCGAGAAGTTGAACAGTGTACTTGGCTCCAAAACAGTATCCTGTAGATGCAAGATAAGTAGGAGAATACTTGGATTCGATTTCAGCCAAAACAGTGTCAACAATGGGACGGATATGAGCAGGAGTATGGTTTGGCAACCAGTCACGGGCAAGGTCAAAGTCAGGAGGATTACCGGTCAACTTAATTGCATCACCATTGAATAAATCAGGTACAATTACAAGATAGCCGGCATTGGCAAACTCATCGGCCAGAAGCTGGTTATTGTTGAATTTGTGTCCAAATACATCAGTGAGGAAGAGAACAAGCTTTTTGCTGGATTGATCGCCTACAATGTAAGATTCAGTTCCACCCAAATCGATAACTTTACCAGTAGGCTCTCCTTCTAAAGTCGATCTGTTAGTATATATCATAATAATAATAGTAAGAATTTCCACATACCATGTTTGAAGCCTTTGGCACAGCAATTAGCAGGAGGGTTGGAAGCCATTGTATATTTTGTAATTTGCCAGAAAAGATGACCGTGTCAGTTTAAGAAACGAGAGAAAGCTCCTACTTTATAAACGATCGGTATATACATGTTGTAACACCTGAATAATAAGGCGCTAGGAACGGCGCTATGCTGTGGTAGGGTGCACCCAGAGTTTAACAGTGACTCTTGCCTAACCCATATTCAGGGGTGCTTGAGTAATGAATTTGGTAAGACGACTACTGACTGACTACAAGCAACTTCCAGTCAACTTCAAGCCTAGCCTATTATTTTTCACAATTTTCATATATGTTTGGCCGGTCATCCCGACCCGGAGTAAATGAAACATTAGATACTACTTCAAGAAGCATTGACACAATGTTGCCCATAGATGATCTGATTGTTTGGCAAGTAGCCTGGGCAGAAATTCCTCAGTTCCCTATACGCGTAACTGGTTGAGTGGCACAACTTTCAAAGATCCATTTGTCCATTTCTTCTGTATGGATATGGACAGGACGGCCTAGTGCAGTCTGACCGAGCCCAGGTTGCGAGGTATATAAATCCCTCGTAATAATGGCTCGGTATCCTGCGGCCCTTGTTGGTCATTATTAGATAATTAGTAGCTTGGTTGGAAAGGAATAAGTATAAAACATTAGAACGCAGTGTCGGGTCGTCTGATCTGTATTAGACGAGACACGCGGTGTGGGTAGTATAATACAACGCTCTTTATTTGGAGCACTAGCTCCTTGGATTCATTCTCGGTGGTATTTTTCTTCGTTGCCAAATATGAATACAAATTTGTACCTCATTATTAGAGTTGCTGTGTATTTGATCATTCCGAATTATGAACGGAACTCTTATCGTAGCCATGAACTTTTTGGCATATGGGGCGTTTCCACTGGTATATGAGGGTTGATTCTTTTAAAAGTTGCAAGGAATCATGTCTCCGGTACATTTTGTTACTTTTGTTACTGTGTTTGCATTCGCGAAATTTTCGAGTACCATATCCGTCAGTTACTGTTGTAGTATACGATCATCCTTTGGGAGCAATTGCTTGTGGATAATCCTGTTTACGTATCTGAAATTATTTCGCTTCGTGGAATTACCCCTTTATTGGCTGCTGCTCCAGCACTAGTATTCCCTCAACTACGAGTATCTGCGCTTCATTCATCATTCTATCAAATCTCCTGGCTTGCTACAATAAAGTGCATGATACGTAGCTACTGGTGAATATGTGTTTCTACGTTCAACAATATGTCTAAGTTTTTTTTTCTCTTCCTAGGAGTGGACATTAGTTTCCTGTAGGAACAATTCTACTTCAGAATCAGTCAGTCTTCGATGCTTCATATCTTGGAATTGGTTTCGGTGGATTTGGACTAATTCTGGCATTAGTCGAACTAGTGGTAGAGAAGGACCACGTAATTAATCAAGTATAGACGAATGCAAAACAACACTGTCGAAGCAGGACCAATGTATGATCTGCCATACAGCAGACGATGGTAAACGCGAACGCCCAGATATGCGCGCTTTCGGCTTGTGGAGAGAGCAGTGTGTAGCAGAAGTATCGCTCTATACTTTTATTGTATTTTTTTATGAAAATTGACATAAATTTTGCTAACATAATAATATCACCGGTAGGGTGAGATGCTGCTAGCTTCGTTCTTTTTCCGCGAAAGTAACAAATGCATACCCTGCATTATGTACTTAAACCACGTGAACATTCTTGTTAGATCAAAATTTTCGAGCCTGCCGCGGTATGCCATAGGTAGCTTATCATGTAGTCTCAGTCTAAATCTATTTAAACTGATACCCTTTTCTCCACGAAACAAATATTAGGCTTTTCTTCTGATAGCTAAATATAATCTTGTTTCAGCTCTCGCGAACTAGACATCTGTCTCGGTATCTTTGCCTCGCAAAATCAAACCAAGATCAACTTAATCATCCTCGGATCATGACTCGAGACAGTACGATAAATATCTACAAAGGCACTTTCGTGCACTCTCTGAGTCTCAAAGAGTTACAGATTGTTCCCAATGGTGCTGTTGGGGTAGATGGATCGGGAAATATTGTATTTGTTTACAAGGATCAAATGCCGTCCCTGGATCAGATCGCGATTGATCATAACCTGGCAAGTGACAACTTTGTACGTAACAGTATCGGAGATTGGTTACCTCTGAGGATGGAACTACTGCTCTGGGCTTTATCCAGGCACGTGGTGCGAGCATCCAGCACTGGGGCCATCTATTAACCGAGAATCTCTCGCGAGCGATTACAGCGGGCCCGGCAGCAGACGACCGCCGGGAAGATTCGGCGGCCTTATAATCTGGGCATCGCTGAGTGGCTACTAACAGTCAACGCAGAAAGTCTTTGAACCCAAGGACGAGGCTTCATTCTACTTTCCCGGCTTTATAGACACACATATTCATGCTCCACAATACCCTAACACAGGTATTTTTGGAGAATCAACCTTGTTAGATTGGTTGACAACATACACATTTCCCCTAGAATCATCATTTTCTAATTTAAAGAGAGCAGAGGAGGTCTATTCAAAGGTTATTGGTAGGACTCTAGCTAATGGAACAACTACGGCATGTTATTATGCTACGGTGCATATTGAGGCGACTAAAGTATTAGCTGATTTGGCATTGCAATTGAAACAGAGAGCATTCGTCGGCCGCGTTTGTATGGATAGTGATAATTCGCCCGATTTCTATCGAGATAAATCTCATCAAGAAGCTGAGAAGGCTGATTTAGAGGTCATCGAGTATATCACAAAAATTGACCCGGGTTATGAAATCGTATCACCAATTCTGACCCCACGATTTGCTCCGTCTTGTACTCGAGAAAGCATGAGATGGATGGGACAGTTGATGAAAAAGAATAACAAAATTCCGTGTCAAACACATATTTCGGAGAATAAAAATGAGATACAATGGGTACAAGAGTTGTTCCCAGAGTCGAAGTCTTATGCTGATGTTTATGATCAGGCAGGAATTTTGAATAATAGAACTATTCTAGCTCATGCCATTCATCTCTCAGAACAGGAAAAAGATTTGATTAGCGAGAGGGGATGTGGCATTTCCCATTGTCCAATTAGTAATTCTTCTATAGGTAGTGGACTGGCTCCTGTAAGGTCATTACTTGACAAGAATATCAAGATGAGCCTTGGAACTGATGTATCAGGCGGTTATTCTGTTAGTATTCTTGAAGTTGCTAGGCAAGCATTGACAGTTTCGCGACTAGTAGGTTATTTTTCAGGAGATGATAATGATAAATTGTCAGCTACGGAGATTTTATTCTTGGCAACTCTTGGAGGTGCCCAAGTCTGTAATTTAGAGCATAAGCTTGGCAATTTTGAAGTTGGAAAGAAGTGGGATGCACAAAGAGTTTGTCTGAGTGTTCAAGGCACTCCCATTGATCTATTTAATTGGTTTGGCTCAGAAGGCTCCATCAGTCAAAAGAGTAAGATTAAATGGTTTGTAGATAAATGGTTGTTCAATGGTGATGATAGAAATACGCGCCAAGTATGGGTTAATGGCGAGTTGGTAGTTGATAAGGATTAGAATAATAGTATGTATATAGAAGGGAGTCGTCGTTATTCTATAGCAATAGTACACAGTATGCATAGATGTAGCTGCTCCAAATATTATTTATCTAACAGATATAACAACAACAATAATAATATTTAATGAGAAGGATAATGGGAAAGCATGAATAATAATAGAAGGAAAAAAAATACCATATTATAGGATTCGTCCTGTCTTCAAAATTATTCAGTGGAGTCCGAGGGCATACTGTCGTTTTAACATGAAAACAGCTTAGGTCATTTCACTAACGAGCTTGAAATAACATCTAGCTGCAATTTAATTATTTTACTATCGTCGTTAAAACTGTCATCAAATAAAACTTCCATGCATTTTCCCAACACTAAATTTTCGTTTCCTGCAAGATTGCTTAGCTGAGCACAGTACACGTTCCATGAGCTCCTCACTTTCCTATTTTGACGGCTATTGTCCATTTTAAGCTTCGTTTCAGCAAAGGTAGAGGCACAATTTGGTAGGAGCAGAGAGCATGATTCAAGCAAAGTAGCACAGGTCAAACGATCTCGGCTTGCCTCTTCGAGTTTCACTTGACCAGCGCAAAGCCGAGGAGTAAGTGGAGATGAGAAGTAGTTAAACATTCAGAAGTGCCGGAGCATCAGTTAGTGCCACTGCTGATTTCAATTGAATGAAGCTGAATATAGGCTGAATTTGCACTCGCTTCCAAACTGGCTTCAAAGCGTCCATCCATCTACGTGTTCGTAATTGTAGAATGCCCGCAGAGAGATCGTAGCTGCTGGTCGGTAATGCAACAGCATTATGATAACAGATGATCTCTTCAGGACCGGCTCAGAGGCATCTAGAGTACATTCTACAATATGCTCTTCCTATTCGGTCAACGCAGAAATGAATGCCAATTAGGCAATTTGTTCAATGAGCGACTTCATACTTTCCGAACTATACGTAAATGAGATGGGTACCAGATAGTTATTAGAAATAAGTATCCACGATAATATGTCAACTATGGGGATATTCCCCGCAGATTGTGTTAATCTTTACAAATTTAAAACGAGTGTAGTACAATGACGGTTGTGATCGACAGTAACGTGCAGGTGCTATTACTTTTATGCAGGGGTTCTCGGACCTGCATTAACAATACCGCAAATGAAATGTTAGTACCACAATGCCACCGATTCGTAATCAACGTGAATACGTTCATTTGATTTTAGACTATTCGAAAATGTTCCAGTGCTCTCAGATCTTTTTCTATTGCTACGTATTTGATGAACAGTCCGATTTTCTGGGCGGTTGCAAAAACGTAATGCTCCGCAAAACGTGTCTGGGCAGAGTCCAGCCGCCGCAGGCAGCTTCATCGCACAGTGTTCCGCATACCGGTGGTTTTACAGGCAGTGCCCCGTCGCCAGGCCCGGTACAGTAAAACAAAGAAAAGTGGCAACTACATTAATTAAAATATTTAGTTTTTACCAGCACCAGCTCTAAAGTAAATAATGTCACCATCTTCAACAACGTAGTCTTTACCCTTTTGGTGTAATTTACCATTGGCTTTGACTGTGGCTTCATCACCAAGTTCCATGAGATCGTCATACTTTGTGACTTGGGCAAGAATAAAAGTATCCATCAAATCATTGTGAATAACTCCAGCAGCTTGAGGAGCTTTTGTTCCTTTTCTAATAGTCCATTCCCTGACTTCATCGGCACCGCACGTGAAAAAGGAAATAAGATTAAGGGCCTTTCTCATAGTAGTAATAATCTTGGGCAAAGCAGATTGAGTTGCTAAATTCTTGAGTTCTTCTTCACGCTCTTCGTCATTTTCCATGTGAGATAATCTCTCTTCAAGAGAGACAGATATGGGGATAATAAGATCACCAGGTGAGTTAGAATCAACCCACTCTTTAATAGCAGGTAAAAACTTGTTCTTCTTACGGATATAATCACGCTCAGACAGATTGACCAAATAAATGGCCGGCTTTGCAGTTAAAAGAAGCATACTGTTAATGATTTCCACTTCCTTCGTGTTCCAAGTACCATTGGCAATTCTCTTACCGTCTTCAAGGTACTTGATGATTTTATCAACCGTCTCTAGTTCCAACTTCTTGGCCTTAATCTCAAGCGATTGCCCACCACGTTTGGTGACTTTTTCAACTGCTTCACGGTGTCTTTGGGCAAATTCAATATCCTTCAAACGCAATTCATCGAGAATGATTTGTAAATCACGAGTAGGATTGACATCACCCTCGATGTGAATGATTTCAGCATCATCGAAACATCTGACTACTTGGTAAATAGCATCAACAGCACGAATATTCGACAAGAAAGCATTGCCAAGACCTTCGCCCTTGGAAGCACCCTTGGTTAAACCAGCAATATCAAAAACAGTGATATGAGCAGGTACCTCTGAAGCAGGTTTATATTTTTGAACCAAGTTATCAAAACGAGGAGATGGAACAATGACACGGGCCTCTTCAGGCTCAATGGTGGCAAATGGATAATTGGCTGGGTTACCAAGAGGACATCTAGTAATGGCCTGGAAAAAAGTCGATTTACCAACCTTACAACAGAGTTAGTACTCAGCGAGGAAGTCCCGGCGGACGGATAATTCAATTCGGTGACTTTGTCTCCGTATTCTTTCTCTACTTACATTGGCAAGACCAACAATTCCACTCTAAATCATTAGTTAGTTTCAGATCAAATTTCACCACCCCAATATACCCTCCTTCCATACACACCTTTAAATTGTTACCAGGACGACCCAAAAGGATCTTCTCTTCCTTGACAACCTTCTTGGGAGGCATTTTATTTCAATCCGTATTTGCCGTCTTTCTTCCAAATGTCAACAAACACAAATCTACTCTCGATTTGTGTCTCTATATATTGTGTGTTATGAATGAAAAAAAAATTGAACTCAACTGAAAACCGATGACTGTAGGGATAGCCGTACGGCGCCTCACATGCGCCACAGCAGGATTACCCCTGGATCTACCTCAGTCCGCCAAGACCCCCAAAGGTGGTGGTGATGTTACTGGCCAGGTGTTTTCTAGTTTTATATTGGTCTGAGTAAAGCCTCCGATACCGTAAGTAAATATATAACACAACATGAAAAGAGCGAAAACAAAATAATAGCCTGTGCCTGTGCTTTCACCCCATCTCAGCCTGACATTCAAGAATAGTTAAAAGTAAAGTAAATACAAAGAAGAGATAGTTATGAGTGCTAGCAAGCACAATTGGATTCGCCCTGTTGGCTGGCATTGTTGTTATCTATACTGACATCAATGAGTTCACTTTCTTCATGGCGGGCTGTTTCGAGGCCCGGTAACTCCATGGCAACCTTTTTAAACAAGTTCTTAACATTATGGCCTGCTTTGGCACTTGTTTCTATAAATATGACACCCATTTCTTTGGCTTTTGCCTCGCCGTCCTCAACAGACACTTGTCGTTTATCCCCCAGATCTGTCTTGTTACCAACCAATACTATTATCACCTGGTTGCCTCGTTCGGCCTTGACATCGTCAATCCATTTACTAGCATCCAAAAACGATTGGCGGTCTAGAACGGGTGTGTTGGTTAGTTTAGTCCGTTAGGATTACATGGAAAAAACTTACTTGTAATATCATAGACAACAACAGCTACATTGGAATCACGGATGTAAGAGGGGATTAATGTTCGAAACCTTTCTTGACCTGCCGTATCCCATAACTGAAGTCTTATGGTACGGTCTGGAAGGTACATTGTCTAGTCAGCCTGTTAGTCTTATAACCCATATAACGGGTCTGAAATAGTGATGAGCAGCATACCTTGGACATGAAGTCGATACCAATGGTGGCTTTGTATTGGGCATCAAAAGAGTCATACATGAATCGTGACAAAAGTGAGGTTTTCCCAACTGGAAGGGGTGGTGTTAGTGTGCAAATGAGGCAGCAAGCAGGGTAGTAGACGGATAATTCCTGTACACAGTAGTTTACTTTAACTCACCACTTTGCTCGCCAAGGAAGACGAGTCTGAAACAAGGTGTTAGTAAACAAGGAACATTGATCTCACAACAAGATCAGAATCATGGGTATGATCTAAGCGAAAAGGCTGTAGCTCAGAAAAGTTGATGCTGGGGGGCTATACAATTACTTACTTGTATTTTTCAACAACATCTGTCCTTTCAGCCATTTTGTTGATATGTTTGTAGATCGATCCAGACAACAGAAAGAACGAGAATAAAAAGGACCCAGGAATCGGCTAAATCGGACTCAGGACTAGCGTGTGTTTCTTTTATAACGAGGTTGATCTGGTAATCCAAATGCTCTTATGCTGGGTTACTTCAATCTGCCAACTCTTTTTTTTGATTGATTGTTTGGTGGGTGTCGTTGTTTCGCAGAACACTCAAACAACAAATGGTGAATTCAATGGAGTATTAATTGGGGACGATATGTTGATGATATGTGTTTATTGCATATGCTGCTGCCATTAATCTCAGGCAGAATTTTTGGCAAAATAGGTGTGGTTATAGAGAGGTGGATGGGAGAGGTGGAGAAGGCATAGTGGTTAAGGGTTGCTCGGCATGGTAGAGCAGGTACGGCGCGATGTACGAACCAGATGTCATTAGCTGTCCCCTGAAGATACCTTACTAGTAAGGTCTGGCACCTCCGGCTGGACTCCTTCGCTTAGACTGGTAGCAGCAGACCTCCCTTCTGCTCTACCTCTGGCGGCTGGGCTCTGCCCAGACCCGTGGCTCGCTTCGCTCGAGCCGGTAGCACCCCCAAGCAAAGCTCGCAAAGCTCGCAAAGGCGAGTCTCTCTGCTCTGTCTCTGGCTGGGCTCTACCGGCTGGGCTACCCAGACTCGCCTTTGCGAGCTTTGCTTGAGGGTGCTACCAGCCCGAGCGAAGCGAGCCAGAGACAGAGCGTGGTGGATGATAGAGATTATGTGCGCGCATGAATCTCACGTTCTTCGTTTCTTACGCGCTAGCGCGTACTATGCGGCTAGAATGAAATTAACAGCTCTTCGTTGATTGAGCTTCTGGCATTCATCAAACCTTTACTTCCGTTTATTGTATGATAGAAGCAACGATTTAAACTGCGCTGATAATTGGAACACTTTTTTTGAGAAATATTAAAGAGTTTGGATCGTTGATATATAGGAGGTGTTAGAAATTCTGTGATTTCGATTGAATAAGACATAGATATATGAATTGGATCGATATTAGCTGTACGTAAGCTTTTTTGGTGGTTTAATTGATTGTTTTTCGTCCCCCTTTATAATGAGATTACCGCCAGTGTCCAAGTTTTCTGTCTTTTCACTACTAATCTTATCAACAACTGTTGCATTTTATAGATATTACACATATTTCCTAATAGTATCGCATGTGAATGGGCTGAAGACGGAACCAGATCATACACCAGAACAAGTTGAAGACGGTAGGGCGTACCCCTCTCAACCGGCTTTTAAAATCCCTCGTCCAGACGAAATCTATGTTCCATTATTAACCCTTGTGCCGCCCAGTGGTACTGGCTGGAGTTTTGCCGAAGATGACAAGTCCATCTCTCCAACTATGACAACAAACGGAATCACATTCTACCCTTGGGTATTGGTGACCAGTTCGTTGGTTGAAACAAATATTATACCGTTTTTACTAGCATTCATTACATTACTATATGGAGCACGATACTGCGAAAATGTATGGGGTTCCACAGAACTAGCTAGATTTCTAATAGTTATGGCAGCAGTTCCCAATCTGTTTGTTTATGTTTTCTACACATTTATGCATTGGATCATTTATCGACACAGATCAGGTAATGACGATCCGTCTTTTGATTCATTCAAGGAGACCATCTGTGGAACAGCAGCTGTTGTGGCGGGCTTTTTAGTTGCATTTAAGCAGTTGGTTCCAGAGCATATGATTGTAATGTTTAAAGGAAGGATTCGCCTGCGTGTCAAGCGATTACCGGTTTTGTTTCTCATGACCAATACCTTGGCAGGAATTCTAGGCTATGATTTATTTGCCATTATGTCATGGGTAGGCTTCTTCACTAGTTGGGTGTATCTTCGATTTATAAGAATCAGTTATGTGGATCCATTGTTACCGTTTTCAATTGGATCGGCCAGTGCTTTAAACTCGCCGTCGAGCCAACCTGGATCCAGTCCCACATCGTCGTCTTTATCGTCGGCGTCTTCTAACAATGCTGTCCCAAATACCGCGTCATTTTATTCCAACTCATCAAATTCATCTGGCATCAAAGTCCGGGGCGATGCGAGCGATTCATTCGCGTTATCTACGTTCTTTCCTGAACCATTTTCACTTATTGTTGAGGCTATTTCAGAGCATGCATTCCGACTGCTTGTTCTTCTACACATTCTAACACCATTTACCCCCGAAGAAGTAGATAATGCCAATTCCAGAGCTATTGCAAGACTTGTTCCTGGTGGAATTAGTGGTCCCAGTTCGAGACCATTTCACAACCTACATATTCCCCGGAACCATCAGTCACCGCCAACTTCTCGGCCATTTGATAACAAGTATCCTCGAGGGTCCACACGAGCAGAGGCAGAACGGCGCCGGTCTTTGGCTCTTCGAGCTCTTGGCCAGGACCCTCCCCCGTTATCCACTCCTAATCCTGTGGTGCTTCCAGCTCCAAGGGCTGGTAAAGACTAGACAATAGAACCGTGCTGTGATGATAATTTACTGCCTTGCCTTTAGCCTCCGGCAAGACCCGTGCTCGCTTCGCTCGTCTTGTATCGCCATAGTGCTGCGATAAGGGTTAGGTGTATTTTATTTCTTTATCTTTTATCTTATTTACATGTACATATCTTCATCACATGTACAACTCTCTTCATCCATGAAGGTGCTCTATTTTGGCCCTTTAAAAGACGCCACAAAGGTGTCAGAAGATTCATTTGAAATCGACAGCGCTACTGTACCATTATCGCAGATAACCCATTTCGTTCAAACCAAATATAGTTTTGACCCATCGGTCAGGAAGATTCTAGAATCATGCGCAATCTGCGTTAATTTGGAATATGTCGACCATGAAGACGGCCATTTCATGGTAAGCAATGGAGATGAGATTGCATTTATTCCGCCTGTGTCTTCTGGATGATGGCGATATATTGAATTCTGCCAATTGACCCACTATTATTTATTAATTTCTATATAAAGTCAAATTAGCAGTAAAGTGGAACGACTACTGTCACGTTATGAAAAAATCACATACGCAGTTCTATTTTTAGCATTAGTAGCTTCTGTTTTAAAACAGAAATTGCAAGAATTGAAAAAGTTAAACATCAAAGACAACACAACTTTAAAATCGATCATTACCGATCGGAGCGGCTATAAGCATACGCCGCACCAGCCCTACATATACTTGGCATGCGTTGGCCGACGGATAAAAACAAAGACCGGCGTAGAGATTAGCCCTGCAGCAGAGGTAACGTTAGTTAAAGTTGAGCTCTAACAGTAGCAGGCAAGAGCAGCGGTAGGCACGGTGTAGGCTGGTCGGCTGGTTGGTAGGCCGACTGGCTGGCTCGCAGGACTTGCTAACGGCAGTAGTAAGGGGAGACTCAGAAAAGAGACGCGAGCGAACCAGAGACAGGGGTTGCTGTAATAAACGACAGAGATTGACGCTGCAGCGGCAGTTATTTTTGTTGTCATATAACTACTACCACTACCACTACCACTACCGCTACCACCACTATTGCCATTACTACTATTAATCCTGTCAGGTGTATAATAAATAACTGGACGATTTGCCGGAAATATTCGGTTTCCCTTCTTTTTTTCATCAATCTGTTTTTGCAGACACGATATTTGAACAGTGGTAGGTCAGTTTGATAGAGGACAGAAGTGAAGCTTGTAAAGAGAAGAATAAGAGATTGGATAAAAGGAATCATTTATTGGTATGACGGTAAGTACAACTCCTCTTCTTGTGCCTCCGGCGGCTGGGCTCTGCCCAGACTTGGTTGCTTCTATTCGCAGAGGACTAATACTGTCCATCAACGAGCGAAGCGGAGGTAGTGCCATAGGATGTAAGACTGACTAGGTAGACGTTGGTAGATTCCGAAGGTGAAGCACCTATTTCCAGATTTGCATCACCTGCTTTGCCTGCGAGACAGCCTTTTGATGAAGACGTGGAGAATCTAAAAGAACAAGACGATGAAGAGTTTGTTGATGAGGAACCATTAAATACCCCTGAAGCAGTTCGTGAGAAAGGCGTTGAAACGTCAGGAAGGATTATCTCTGCAATCACGAACTTGCCGTGGGAGATTGTGGATAACGGCGTAGGCGGGATCGGGGGTCTTGATCTGAAGCAAAGAAGGGGAAACTCGGCTTTGTTCTCATCGTTGAATTTTATTCACGATGGTACTGAATGGGAGAGTATTCTTGTTGGCTGGACTGGAGAGGTCAAGGCTGGTGCTGGTGATAATAGAGGTGGTACTGGTAGTACTGCTGCTGGTACTGAGTCCACAGGCCATAACTTGATCCTAGATGATAAAGATCTATTAACTCGAGAATTTAACAAGGACGAGAGGAAATATTTGGAAGATCTATATGAAAAAGCTGCAAATAAGAAGGACGAGAAAGACAACGAAGAGAAAGAAGAAAGTAGCAAGAAATGCTCCGTGCACCCAGTGTGGCTGCCTGGGAATCAGGCAAAATGGAGACTATATCCAGAAGAAGTGGTATGGCCCATCCTCCACTACATTCAAGACGAAAACAAGCTTATCTCTAGTTCAAACGGAAACGAAATGAAGAAATGGTGGGCCGACTATGTAGCTTTTAATGAGGCTTATAGAGACAAGATATTAGAAATTTATCAACCAGGAGATGTCATTTGGATCCATGATTATTACTTGTTACTATTGCCCCAGATGATAAGAATGCGTAGGCCAGATGCGTTTATTGGTACTTTTATTCATGCCCCCTTCCCGTCTTCAGAATACTTTAGGTGCATTCCTCAGCGTCAGGAATTATTGGAAAGTGTGCTGGGATCAAATATAATCGGTCTTCAGGCAGCTTCCTATAAACGCCACTTTATCTCTGCTTGTACTCGTTTGTTAGGAGTGGACAGTTCGCCTAATCATATAAATGCGTATGGCATGTTTGTATCAGTTCAAGCATTGCCAATCGGTATTGATACGATTCGCGTTGAAAGAGATGCATTTGATCCCGAGATTGACGTGCGAGTTAAAGCCATTCGTGCATTATACCCGGATAAGAAGATTATTGTTGGCCGAGACCGTTTAGATAGTGTGCGGGGCGTAGTCCAGAAACTTCAGAGTTACGAAATGTTCCTGCAGTTATATCCAGAATGGAATGATAACGTTGTTCTGATTCAAGTGACGTCACCTGCTTATAGTACTACTGATTCTAAAGTAGAAAAACGAGTATCTGAACTTATATCGAGGATTAATGGTAATCATGGAATGCTTCACTATATGCCAGTCCATCATTACCCTCGTCATGTAGCCCGTGAAGAATATTTGGCATTATTAAGAGTGGCTGATTTGGGTCTTATTACTTCTGTTCGTGATGGAATGAATACGACCCTGTTGGAATTTGTTGTGTGTCAAAAATTTAACAACTCCCCAGTTATCACATCAGAATTCACTGGTACGACAGGGAGTTTACAAGACGCCATTTCTGTTAACCCATGGAATATTAGACAGGTTGCTGAATCAATTCATTATGCTCTTCTTGATGACGAAGAAACGAAGGCATCACATGCTCGTCGCCAGAAGAGTCTGTATGATTACGTGACTTCTCATACCTGCCAAGATTGGGTCATGAATTTCATTTCTCGTATGATGCATAACATTACCGAGCATAAATTCTCTCGTGTAACTCCATTATTGGACACTTCAATGCTTATCACCAAGTACAAGACAGCTAAAAGAAGACGACTTTTCTTGTTTGATTACGATGGTACTTTGACTCCTATTGTCAAAGAGCCGTCTGCTGCATTACCTTCTGAGCGTTTATATAACATACTCGAGAAGTTGACTGCGGACCCTTGCAATTCAGTATGGATTATTTCCGGCCGCGATCAACAATTTTTAGATAAATGGCTCGGTAGTTTTAACAGGAAGATCTCGTTCAGTGCTGAGCATGGGTGTTTCCTTAAAGAATCAGAAGGGTCTGGTGAATGGGAAGACCTTATTGCCAGTTTAGACATGTCTTGGCAGGAAGTTGTCGCAGACATTTTTAACAACTATACAGAACGAACTCAGGGATCGTCCGTTGAGCATAAACGAGCAGCATTAACCTGGCATTATCGACGAGCTGATCCCAATTTTGGTGAATTCCAGGCCCAGCATCTCCGTAACCACCTCGAACAATCTGTCGTGCCATACTATGATGTGGATGTAATGGCAGGCAAGGCAAATGTTGAGGTCCGACCTCGTCAATTCAATAAAGGAGAGATTGTTAAGAGGATTTTATCGGAATACGGAGATGACAATACTCCAGACTTTGTTTTTTGCGTGGGTGACGATTCCACTGATGAGGACATGTTCCGAGCACTAGAAGGATATAGTTCTAATGATGGCATATTCTCTGTTACTGTTGGACCACCATCCAAAATGACAGTTGCCTCATGGCATTTACTTGACCCTGCTCAGGTATTGGACAGTTTAAGCGCTCTTCTATAATATCTTTTATTATTTAAATATATTTGTAGCATCTCGCAGCAGCTCTACCTCCGGACGCCTATCCTGTACCCATGGTCCTCTCGCCGGAGGCACATCCCAGCATCCTTTAATTACGAATTTATTTAGCACTATTAATAGGCAGCTTGAACTTCCGGGCTATTAAGTCCCGGGATACGGGCCATGGTGATTCCAAGTAGTCGTAAGGCAGCTGCCATTTCGTCAAATCCGTTGAGTACGCGAAGTGTCCACATGTAATCGGCTATTTGTGTGCGATAAAAGGCTTGTTCTTCTTTGTTTCTGGAAGTTACAAAAAGTAACGCGGCAAACGAACCTATGAGAGCGAAATTGGCAGACGCTGAAAAGTGCCAGAATGATTGCATATGCTCTGGTCGCAGTCCGCCTACAAATTCCATTGCTGCTATTAGACGAGCTTTTCCAGCTTCCCGACAAACATCTATTACTTCTTGTGGTGACTCTTTTGTTAAGGAACGAATGATCCGTCTATGCAAGGTGATTTCAGCTCCAAAATATGCTAAATGAAGTCCTCCATGGGACGAGAGTTGACGTGGTTTCGTGGTAGTTATCTGGAGAGAATCAGGTAGTCCAAGGTACCAACGACGAAGTTTGATTTGTATTGGTTTAGCCACTTCTAAGATTTCTTCGGTGTCACGAATTGTAGATTTTGACTTGTACGTGAACAAGCTATCAATGATTTCATTAACAATCTGGCTTAAAGTAATCATTTCAAGGAATATTTGGCATGGTTGATCGGTAACGCCCGTACCAGCTATCGTGGTACTAGCTTCTTCTGGCTGGGGCGAGGTGGGGGCTGTGGAAGGCTCGCTGCCAGTATTATCATCAGCGGCTTCCAGTCTGGAGGTCCTGCTAGTGAAATCATCAGGGTTTAATGCACCAACTAGCCAGTAATTGTCTGAAATATGTGAAGGTTGAGCTTCGATTAACGAAAGCCATTTGTCTAATAAATACACAGCCCACGCTAAACGTTTTCGCAACCCTCGCTCCCATTTAGGAACTTTCCAGTTTTGACAGTTTAATCCGAGACCGATACGTTCAGCACATGGTACAACTTGTGAACATATAAGCCAATGCCTATCATCGTTCGGTTTGCATTGGACCAGTAATACTCCAGCTTGGACTACTGGGATTTTAGGATGCCCGCAGACTTTTTGAAAGCTTTCTACTGCTAGCTGATAGAGTTTGGCACTAATATCTGGTTTGGGTATTGAGGCCAGTTCAATGTCATAATACCACCATTTAAGAGCCAGAATATAGACAGCACCCAGTAGACAGGGAACGAATTCTCTATGAGTTCGAGAATATTTTTCTAAAAATACATCTTTGTCGAGTACAGGAAAGTGAGGATGTACTGTGCGGAAATATAGATCGATCAGCTTTTTGGCATAAGGAGCCACCAGTTTTTCTATTTCATCAGCGTCATCGACTGATTCTTGTGGTCCCTCATCTGTCGAGAGAATGAAAACCGCTCCGGGCCCTGCCCTACGTAGCGATACATTACCCGGTAATTCAGCTTCATCTCGCTTATCAAAAGTTCCCGAATCCAGAAGAACATTGTCATAGACTGAAGTATCACCTACATATACGGCCGATTTCGGGTACTGCAGGCCGAGAGTTTTCTTTAGTAATGAATGGCCCCGTAACGAAGCGTAATCTTGAACGGGGTTGATATACCTAGACTGCTCAGTGGGAGGTTCATCGGATGTTTCAATAGTCGTTGATGAAGGCGATGTTTTTAATTTTTTATTATCGTTGGCTGAGGCAGCTGAATTAGAACCACTACCACTCCCATTCGACTCTTTCGCTATGGGATTAGGATTCCGTTTACGAGGTCTCGGCCCCTCTTTAAACGTACATAGTATACCGTTAACCTGACACGTTAAACAAATATTAGAACCACTAGCTATAATACAGCCAGATTTGCGTCTACGACATTCATCGCAAGGTCTCATCTTCATAAACCTAGGATTTTTAGCCAGTCCAGAGGCTTGGTGGTGGTGACCTTGGCCCATTTGCATTTCTTGTTCCATTTGTCCACTAATAGAAGTGTTATTGCTATTGTTCAGACCTTCCACTCGAAAACTACCAGTGCCAGCAGCTAATGACTGCATACCAGGTGGAGAATTATCAACACCCATCATTGAGCCATCTGGAGATATCATGGGCTCCATTATATAAGGAAAAACATTAGTATTTGACAAATACTCTTGTTTCATTCTCTGAGGAGATACAGCAGAATCACTAGACTTTGCTGGGCTTGTTGACGAGCCAACTTGTTGCTGTTGATGTTGCTGCTGCAGATGAGCACCAATTTCAGCCTCGATACCTTCATAAGAAGTATCCAAGTATTCCTGCATCCTGACGTTCCAGAGAGTTACCTGACTGGTTAATTTTAAATAATTGCAGCCAAAGAAAATGCAAAGCTTAATAATGACCTATAAGATAGAAGACAGATGAACTGGAAATTTTATGGCTGTTCCATGCATGGTGTCAGATAAGAGTTGAAACCAGCCTGATAGGGTGTTTTTCACCGTCTTGACATTGGTGGGGGCTGATGGGGGTAAGATCGTAGTAATAAAGCTTTAGATTACTTTATGCAATTAAAGGTCTGAAGATGGTAAGCGAAATTTTAATATTCCACCAGCACGCGGCGGTGCATGGCCATAGGGAACAAATACAGGGACGTAGCCCCGTGCGATTCGCGCCGCATACTAAGTGGTTCACCGCACGCGCCGCACGCATGATAGGAAGATCAATGCGTCATATGCGTGAATATGCATTCTATGTTACGCTACGCCGGTTTGTTGTTTTTGGTCCCCAAGAGGGGCTGGAAACAGAGTGTAGCGGGGCGTCGCTAAGGGCTTT
>JAJMAW010000032.1:62728-127456 GCA_030565085.1 Sugiyamaella pinicola | reverse complement strand
TGTCTTTTAATCCGGCTAATAAACGTGAACTAAGCTAGGAATCTCATAGACAGAAAGCTTGTCTGACGACTGGAGGGTATATAGACTGGTAGATAAAATAGAGATATACTGTAAGTTAGTTGAATATACGGCTGAAGCCAGACGAATCAGGTTATCAGCGAGAAGACACCTGCTGGCAACTCATTGGGACCTAGCACGAGCGAAGCGAGCTACGGGTCTGGGCAGAGCCCAGCCGCCGGAGGCAGATCAAGGGGCTTGTCGAGGACCCAGCCGCCAAAGGCAGACCAGGCAGGGAGGAGATCTTTGATTGTTCTGCAGGAACGCCAGCGTATAACTACGTAATTATTAGGCCCAGCAGGTTGGGAGTTCCACAATGAACGCTTAGCTCTCAGCGTGCCCGGTACCGGCGCGTTAGACCGCTAATCGCTCGGAGCCAGCAGAGAGATTAATGGCATGGTAACAAACCTTGATGGACAGCGAGCCAGTACGCCCAGCCGTCGTAGAACCACTCTCTCTCAGTCAGTCAAACTCAATTGACCAAAGCTACCATTGATCAAAGTCATTCAAATCCCCTGACCTGCCTCCGGAGGCTGGCTCGCTCGTTTATACGGCAGATCAGTGTGCTCTATGATTTCCCTTACAAACCCGCCCGATCGCCTGGCGCCAGTGTCTCTTTGCTCCTGTTCGCAGTCGGCTGGTTTACCCTCCTTTATACGCCCGCCGCCTTGACCTTGGAAATTAACATCATCTGCGTGCCTGACTGCCTATCTATCTGCCTACCCAGCCTTGCTGCTACTTCCTACCAAGGACAAAAAACACAAACTCAACTTCAACTCCTTCTTATTAGACAAGTCAATTATTAAGGTGTTTGGATTATTTTTCACCCTCTACTTGATTATTATTGCGCTCTCTCTTAGAGATTGACATTGAGTGACAACCGTTATTATATTGTCATTGTTGTCAAGTCAATTGCAAGCAAACAAAGAAAACAAATTGTGGTCGTCATGAGCAGTGTTTTTAAAAGAGGAGGTGCTGCTGCTAAAAACGTCACCAACAATGTCCAGTCTGGTGGTTCAAAGGCTGCCGATACAGCTGAAGAACAAGTAGGAAATGCCCCTCATGAAGTTGCTGGTGCTGTTGGTGAAAAGTTAGGCCAGCATGGCCAGAAAGTCGATATTCGCGAATCTCCTGGAGATGATTCCAGGGTTGCCCATGACAAGAGCAGTGACCACCCAGTGCCTCTTGCTAGTTCGAGCCCTAATCGTAAACCATCCGATACGTCGTCTCCACATCCATCTGGGCAAGTACCGGACGCGGACCACGGATTCTCATTTTCAGACACTCCTAAAGTCGAAAGAAGTCCCGATAAGGCAGAGGTAAGTGGCTCTGCCTCCGGCGGCTGGGCTCTGCCCAGACCCGTTTGTTCTTCGCGAAGCGAAAAATTAAAAAAAAATTTCCGACTAACCACCACCACCACTCAGCCTGTAAATGGTGGCAGCAGCTCAAATGGAAAGGCAGCCGATAAGAAACCCACTGACAAAGTACACGAAACGGTGGATCAGAAACCACCTGAGAAAGTCATTGAAAAGCCTCCTCCTAAGATGAGTGACGACAAGAAAAAGGAAGATGTGTCCAAATCAATTCCTCAAGACACAATTGAGAAGAAGAAATCGTCGGTTGCTGGTAAATTGGCGCAGAAGAAACCCATTGTTCCTGATTACGTCGGCTGGAAAGAAGTAGGCGGCTGGGATGAGCGTGCTCAGCTTGAAACTGATGAAGAAGCAGAAGATCTTGTTTCTCGGTCTACTTTATTGGAATCCTATGTCTCTGACAAGTTTTATGGCGATTGGTATCATAATACCGCCTTGATTATAGCCGCTTGTTTCTTTTCTTGGTTGGTTGCAAGACTTGGCGGCGGCATTGCCTGGTTGTCTGTTGTAATTGCGTTTGTAGGTACCGCCTATAGAACCAGTATCCGTCGCCTTCGTCGCAATGTGAGAGATGATGTTATTCGTTTGATGGGGCTTAAAAAGCTCGAAACCGATACCGAGACCATGGAATGGTTGAACGCCTTTGTGGTTAAATTCTGGCTCATTTATGAACCTGTCTTGTCTCAACAAGTCATTACTATTGGTAATCAGGTGTTAGCCGATGCCACTCCTGGATTCATTGAATCTTTGTCTCTTGATACTTTTACTTTGGGTACTAAGCCTCCTCGTATCGACCATGTCCGTACTTTCCCCAAGACTGAAGATGATGTTGCTGTTATGGACTGGGCCTTTTCTTTCACTCCAAATGATGTGCAAGACTTGACTTCGAGACAACTTAAATCAAAGGTGAATCCAAAAGTAGCTCTTGGTGTTCGTATTGGTAAAGGCATTGTATCTAAATCACTGCCAATTTTAGTTGAAGATATGTCTTTCTCTGGTTTGATGCGTGTTCGTATTAAGATGATGACTACTTTCCCTCATATTCAGACTGTAGATGTATCGTTTTTGGACCCCCCTGCTATTGATTTTGTCTTGAAGCCTATTGGAGGTGATACACTTGGTTTTGATATCAATATTATTCCTGGTCTGTCAAAATTCATCAAAGAAATGATTGATGCTAATGCCGGACCCATGCTGTATGCTCCTAATGCCTTTCAACTCAATGTCGAACAAATGTTGGCTGGTGCCGGATTGGATTCCGCTATTGGTGTTTTGGCAGTCACTGTTAACTATGCAAAGAATCTTAAAGGCTCGGATGCAATTGGTAACACTGTTGATCCTTATGTCAAGCTATTGTTCAATGATCGCCAAGAACTTGCCCGTACATCTACTAAATCTGATACAAAAAGTCCTACGTGGAAAGAAACTAAATACTTGCTTGTTAAGAACCTTAATGAAGTCTTATCTCTTGAAGTTGTTGATTTCAATGATTTCCGTAAAGATAAAACAATCGGTATTGCTACTTTTCCATTGGAGAAGTTGAAGGACAACCCTGATCATGAGAATATCACGTCAGAAGTCCTTTCTGGGACTAAGAGTAGAGGTGGACTCTCTTATGACTTGCATTGGTATCCTGTATTAGAGGGTAAGAAACTTGATGACGGAACTGTCGAGCCTCCTCCTGACTCAAAGACAGGTATTGTCAAGTTTACTGTTCATCAGTGTAAGGATTTGGATGCAAAAAAATCTCTTGTTGGCCAATTGTCTACTTATGCCGATTTGCAATTGGACGGAAAGACTTTACAAACTTCCAAAACTGTTAAACGTAATAACAACCCAGTATGGGATCAGTCATATGAATTCCTGGTTACTAATAAATTAAAGTCTCAATTGGCAGCGATTATCCGTGATTCTCGTGGATTGGCTGTTGATCCAGTTGTCGGCTCTTATAAAGTATCACTACAAACCTTGTTGGCGGCTACTGAACAAGGCAAAGATTGGTTTGAATTATCTCCCGTTGGCAAAGTCCGTCTTAGTGCTACTTGGAAACCGGTGGCTATTAAGGATGTTGGTGGTAGTAGTTACGTTGAACCAATTGGTGTTTTGCGCCTCAACATTATAAAAGCTAGTAAGCTACGTAATTTGGAGACTATTGGTACCATTGATCCTTACGTAAGGGTGTTACTTGGAGGTTTTGCTAAGGGACGTACTGCTGCTAAAGATTCAACAACTGATCCAGAGTTTAATGAAGTTATTTATGTTCCTATTCAAAGTGAGACTCAAGACTTATCTTTAGAAGTTATGGATGTTGAGAAGAACGGTAAAGACCGTGGAGTGGGCTCGTACAAGGTTAATATTTCTGAATTTATCAAGACCGATAGCTCTGGCAACTACCTTGTATACAAGACAGAGAATACCATCACTGGCGATTTAGTTATGCCGAAGAAGGGTATCAAGGGAACTATTTCTTTCGCTGCTGAGTTCTACCCAATTGTTCCAGTATTAGACATTGATGAAGCCAAAGAACAGAAAAAGGCAAAGGAAGAGGAAGAAAAGAAAAAGGCTGACGCCGCTGCCGCTGATCCTAAAAAGGCTGCTGCTGACGCTGCCGCTGCTCCTAAGAAGCCAACACCTACTGAAGAAGAAACTGGCCGGAAGATGTTGGATATTCCTTTGGATGAATTAATTAAAAGCCAGGCTGGTGTTGTTGCTGTAACTATTGAAGATATTTCCACATCTATTCCTTCGTCTTTCCTTCGTGTGTTCTTTGATCACGGCGCTTATCCAGCATTTTTCAGCGGTAAACTAAAGGGTGCCAAGAACAGAATTTTGGAATCGGCTGATTTTCTTATTCGAGAATTGGAATACTCTCAAACTATCTTTGAATTAGTTGCCAAGGAAGATAGTTATTCAGCAAGTAATGTGTTGGCCACGGTAAACCTACCAACGCTTCAAATTTTAAAAGATGCTTATGAGGAGCCAAAGATAATTAATTTATCAGGTCGTGGTGGAAAGGCACAGGTTCAAATTAAAACGAGATATTTCCCAGTTGAAAATTTCTCTTTGGATCCAACTGAAAGTGTCCATAATCAAGGTGCTCTTCTTGTCAATGTGATTGGTGCTGATGATATTGAAGCGGCTGATAGAAGTGGGAAATCGGATCCTTATCTTACCTTTTACTTGAATGGCAGTCGAGTTCATAAGACTGAGGTTATTAAAAAGACCCTCAACCCGGTTTGGAATGAGAAATTCGAAGCTCCTGTTCAAGATAGAATCCGTGGTGAATTCTATGCTGATCTGTTCGATTGGGACATGGGCCCTACTGAAGATGATTACTTGGGCAGAGCTGTTATTCCCATGGCTAAATTGGAACCTTTAAAAACCGAAGAGCTAACGATTCCATTTAAAGACCACAAGGGTAATCTTCGAGTAGCAGTTCAATTTAAGCCTGGGTATGTTCGAAAAGCCTTTGACGCTGAAAATACTACCTTGGGAGTTATTGGCGCTGGTGCTGGTGGTGTTGCCGGTGGTGTCATGGGAGGCGTCGAAGGTGTTGCAGGTGGTGTTGGAAGTGCTGTTGGTGGAGTTGGTAGTGCTGTTGGTGGCGTAGGAGGCAAAGGAGCTGGACTTTTAAAGAGTGCCTTTGGAAGAGGTAATAGTAAGTCTGCTGCTGGTGGTGCTTCATCTGCCAATACCAGTGCTGCTGCCGATACATCATCTGTAATGGATGATAATTCCAGTTCCATGGGCCATAAACGAACGGGCTCTATGACTAGCTCAGTCGCTGGAGCTAATGGAGGAGGAGCCGAGTCGATTGGTGCCACTGTTACTGTGGTTTCTGTTAGAGGTCTTGACGTTTCGCATTTACAAGCTCGTGCATATCTGAATAATGGAAAGCGTGAAAAGGAGGTCTTCAAGTCCAAAGCTGTTAAGCCAGCTAACTCTGAAGCTAAATTCGATGAGTCGTTTACCTTCAAAGGTACTGTTGATTCACAACTTGTATTCAAAGTTCGTGAACACAAGAGTATTGGTAGAGATAATGAAATCGGACAAGCTAGTCTACCGCTGTCTGATATTAGCCGTGATGGAGAACAGGCCTTGCCTTGTGGACAAGGTGAAATTGTTATTGCTATTCGTCTTGCTTTGAAGTAAGCAAAAATGAGGAGCCTTGCGTGTAGAAAAGAACAGAACAGAAAGAAATCCTTATTTGTTATTTGATTTGATGTGTTGTTATTTTGCTGTTATATATGTGAATTCATAGTAAAAATTAATATGTTTTCTGTTATAAAATTATCATAAGGAAAAAAATTCTTTAAATTTAGAGATACATTATTATAAGACGAAGAGATATAACCGAACAGATAAAAAAACTATATATGCGATGAGTCACCACCTGATTTTCAAGGAGCGAATGATGATTTACTTGATATTTTGTAGTCTCGAAGTGTTCAAATGGACGTTAACATCCAACATATCTGTTTGATCGGCAATTCTATCCAAACGTTCATTCTGTCGAGTGATTTCTTCATTTGTGGAAATCGCAAGTCTATTCAAACGCCCGGCGGCTGAACTAAGACCTTCTAGATTAGAATCGATTTCGTTTTCGAGATCCTCATCTTCAGAATCCGCTTCAAACTGATATTTCTGGCGTTCAGTACTACCAGCTAGTCTTTGGTTCTTGTATTTGAGAGCAGTCTCGCTCAAAGAATCACCAGTTAGTCCCTTGATAACACGCTGTTGAGAATCGTATGCAAGTTGGCGACGGCCTTCTCTGTTTCTCTGTTCCGCCATATGCTCAGCTTTAATCTTTGCCTCTTGCTCCTGTAGCCTACGTTTGGCGTTAAAAGGGTTCGACATATGAGGAACATACAGAGGCCTATTGGCAATTTTCAGCTCGCGTGCTTTTTCCTCTGCAATCTTATTCTGAGTATCCGCCAGTGCCAAACTTCTTTCGGTATTTGCAATTCGTTCGCCCTGAGAACCTAGCATACCAAGGGTATTACGACCGCTTTCTTCCGCCTCGGCAGCTAATCTTAATGCATTCCGAGTAGACTGAACAGATTCTTGTTTGGTAAACCTGATTTCAGTCTTCACTGCTTCAACGTCTTCATCTTCAGAATCAAGCTCTTGTTGTTGTTCTTGACCGTATCCTCTAGGAGGAGCGTTCTGGTCAAGTTCACTGGGAAGTTCAAATAATTCATCATCAGCTGTCAACGGTTTCCTCGCACCGCTACTACTACTACCAGTGTTACCATTGGCACCCATAGTTGATCTTCCCGGAATACCTCCAGCATTTGAAGAAGCACCTTGAAAAAGCCTCGCCCTTGCTTCAGCAGTTGTATCAGTCGTATCGGTTCTACTCAGTGGCGCACCATCTGTACCACCGAAACGACTAGTATATGATGATTCAGCAGCTGCGTACGGAGAGGGGCTAGACGAAGTATTATTATTATTGTTGGCATAGGGAGAGGCGGACGATCTAGAGTCACTCTGCCGTGAACTACTGGCGCTTCCATATTTCCCATAATTTCCACCGTAAGGACGCTGACTGACGTTACCACCGCCACTTACTGGTGGCTTATTATAATCGACGCTGACATTAGCATATGGATTGGAAGACGCGCCAGATCCTCGAGCTTGGTCGTTATAAGCACCGGCGTCACTATCCTCATTTTCGGATTTTTTAAAACTGTTAGGACCTAATGGATTATTTCTAGATTGGGCCACCTTCTGAGCATAGCTACTGAACTGATCGAATTTGGTAGCCCTTCTATTCCCACTATTGACGACGATTCCGGTCGATTCTAAAAACTCCCGATGTTGTTCGGGAGTCATTTCCTTGTCTTTCTTTGAAAATAGCTTCTTCATTTTGCGATCAGGATGTGTGTGACAGTGCAGTGTACAGTTGATATTATATTATCCCTATTATTGACACCCTCCACCTATATATATAGATATGTATGTATATAAGGAGGAGAAGAGGCAGTGTTCAACACGCTCTGTTAGTGGGAAGTGAGGCTTAAGCGGCTAATTTAAATTTGTTTGACCGATCGGGCACTCTATCTGATAGCTCATTCTACTGGGGATTAATACAATCAAAATATTGATTAACTGAAATCAGGATTTAGTGGAGTGAAATAAATAGGTAACACCAGCTAGGTACAGTAGAAGTCTGGTGTCCAAAAGGCACATCCCGGGGAGATTACGTGCGGCTTAAGAAATTAGCGTCGATCATTCACCTCTGGTGAAATGGAACAGAAGAAACGGTAGGCGAAACAGAAGGAAGAAACAAAACGAAAAATAGAAAATTTTAGATAGAGTTTGTGGGCATGAAGTTCGTGGCTCTCGTCTCGGGTGGTAAAGATTCATGTTTTAACATCTTGCACTGCATTGAAAATGGCCACGAGCTGGTGGCCCTGGCGAATCTGTACCCGCCAAAGGAGCATGGATCGGATGAATTAGATAGCTTCATGTATCAGACTGTAGGATACCATGCAGTGGAATTATATGGCGAGGTACTAGGTGTGCCGTTATATAGAGCTCCAATTATGGGAAAGTCAGTAGCACAGGGACTGGATTATTCAAAGACGTTGAATGATGAATCAGAGGACCTATACCAGCTATTAGAGGCTGTCAAGATATCTCATCCTGATGTGAAAGGGGTATCAGTAGGTGCTATACTGTCCACCTATCAAAGAACTCGTGTTGAAAATGTTTGCCATAGACTAGGACTAGTGAGCCTTGCATTTTTATGGCAGCGCTCTCAGGCTGAGTTATTAGATGAAATTATCGATTCTGGAGTGGATGCTCGAATCATTAAAACTGCTGGGATTGGACTTAATAAGAGCCATTTGGGAAAAGGCTTGGATGAAATGAGAAGTGAACTGATCAGATTGAATAGACTATATGGGCTTCATCTGTGTGGTGAAGGAGGAGAGTATGAGACACTTGTGTTCGACGCTCCAATATTTAAGAAAAAGTTAGTGATTGTAGAGTCACAAGTGGTGGAGCATTCCAATGACGATGTTAGCTACTTGAGCTTACGGGTGCAATTAGAAGATAAAGCTGATAGTGGAGATGCTGGACTTATTGCCATCCCACCTCTGCTAGAAGAGAGATTTCAAGAGATTCATAATGAGCTGATCGCAACAAAAGCATGTATCGAGGTTAATGACATTAGCAGCCATCGAACAGTACCTCAAGCAGGAGTCGAGCCGTTAGAGTCAATCGTTCAGAGCGCAAATATGCTGACAATTGCGAACATAGTGTCGAACAGTGGCTCGTTAGAATTACAAGTGGAAGGCATTTTTAATCGATTAAACATAGTTTTAAAGGAAAAGGATTTGTCTGTTGATCATATAGTGTTTATTTCTTTATTGGTTCAGGATATATCGCAATTTCAAATTATCAACAAGATTTATAACAGCTTTTTTACCAGACCCAATCCACCGGCCAGGTTCTGTATTCAGGCCGCTATCTCAGAGGGACACAAAGTGCAACTATCTGCTGTAGCAGTTAGAAGTGGCCAACGAAACGGATTACACGTCCAAGGACAAAGTTATTGGGCACCTGCTAATATTGGCCCCTATTCCCAAGCAATTAGTATAAATGGGTTGACATACATTGCTGGACAAATTGGGTTAATTCCTGCCAGTATGGTGCTTTTAACAGATAAGCTTGTTCAATTGGTATTAAGTTTGCAGAATATAGTACGTGTCCTAGAATGTACCGCTAGCGAGCCAGCTTACAGTGTTGCATTTGTTTCCTGCCAAAATTCTGAGTCAGGCTCCGAATCAGGGTTATTGGTATCCAAAGCGTGGAGACTCCACATCGATAGTAGGGACATCGGCTCATTAAAGCAACCAGGACTTTTAATTGCTGGAGTTCCTGACTTGCCTAGAAATTCATCGTATGAATGGACTTGTTTAGGAATCGAGAAAAATTATCATATTCAATATATGAATGATCATGATGATAGCGATGATGATAACAACAATAGGAATCTGCAATCTAACTTTATATGGCCTCAGACATATTCTGAAACAGACACATTAAACATAACCCAATTTGGTCTTAGAACTGCAGTTATAACCGGAACCAATGTCCTTACTGATCTATCAGATCTTGTCAAAAGCTCCTCGTATGGAGACCTTCTATCTGCAACTATATACTCCACCCAGGCATCTATGCGCCCCCAATTTCCATGCGAAGTGGTGCCAACGAATTGGCTTGTATATCGTGGAAGGTCTGTTTCAGTCGGAGCTGCGCTCTTATTCTCTCATTCGACAGCTTAAAATGCTCCTGTGGCCAAGCTCTGAATAGACGACCTACTTGAGCATTTTAGCAGCAAATGACAGGAGTGACAAATCCTGTGTATAAATATATCATAGTTAATATAAACTTAAATTTAGTTTTATTTTATAACTATTGTTCTCACGTATATGTGTATCTATGCTGATATCTCCTAGCTCCTTACCCTAATATGTATATAATACGTAGCGGACATTAAATACTTCCTCATCTTACAATAGCTGATTGATTCTCACTGATCTTTAGTGAAATTGAATTACCACCAGATATATAAACAATGGCTATTAAAGGATTAGGTGCCCCAGACAAGATATATAATGGTATGTAGTTATATGGGCACGTTATTGTGTATATATGACTAACATCACTTCTTAGGGTCTGAGCTTAAGATTGGCATTGTCCATGCTAGATGGAATACAGAGGTAATCCAGGCTCTTGTTAAGGGTGCTGTGGATAAGCTCCTTGAATTGGGTGTTAAAGAAGAGAACATTGCAATTGAGACCGTACCAGGAAGTTATGAGCTTCCTTACGGCACGAAGATCTTAAGTCGCACCGATAAGTTTGACGCTTTGATCTCCATTGGAACTCTTATCAAAGGTGATACTATGCACTTTGAATATATTGCTGACGCCGTTTCTCATGGATTGATGAAGCTACAAGAAGAAATTGACACGCCCGTCATTTTTGGTCTCTTGACTTGTCTTACTGAAGCCCAAGCACTAGCTCGTGCAGGTTTGACTGCAGACGGTCATAATCACGGATCCGACTGGGGTGCTGCTGCGGTCGAAATGGGGTTCAAACACAGTAGTACTAAATAAAGGAAGTGACCGGATATAACTGAATAAATTTCATGTATATAAATAACTAGTGTGGACGGGCGCTGCCTCTCCGGCGGCTGGGTTGCCACAACTTGTTCCCTTGACTATGATCCTAGCTGTTCCCCCTAAAATTATCTTGCCACCAACCGGTCTATTAACTATAAGACAGCCCGCCTGTCCTGGTTTTTCCTTTTCAACTGGCGAAGCACGTCTCGGCGGTGGCGACGGAATTCTCTGTTTAATTCTCCTCGTTTGGCCCAGAACTCTTCTTCCCAAGCGGAAGAGACGAAATTGGCTGTTTTTAACTGTGCAACTTGAGACTGGGAATGCAAGAAAGGAGAGTCTGAATGTGCAAAGAAAAGGCCACGGTTGCGCCGTTTAAGAGGAGCTGATGTTACAGAGCTCTCAATGGTGGTACTAGGAGTGACACTTGTTTCGACAGGATCATGCATAACAATATCTTGGTCTTCTTCTTCAGCATCTGCAAACAAGCTAAATTCACCAGATTCTCCACTGGGGTTGAATAACGACCGGAGGGCTGTTGTAGTCTCAGTCTCTTGTGCAGTCTTTTCCTCAGGAGTTGGCACCAGGGGCAACGCTGTCTCTAACTCAATTTCTCGACCAGATTTGGTAATATCTTCTTCATAAGTCCCAGATAATGAGTGGACCGACTTTTGATTCTGCGATGCAATATAGCTGTCGAAATCAGAATCGTCATCAGATTCTTCGGAAATGTCTTTCTGAATTAACGCAGATTCACCCTCATTTTCATCTTCATCGTTTTTGTAACTCATAGGTTTAGGAATAAAGTCCATTCCATCGCCAAACATTTGTTCAAAGATTTTCAAGTTTCGTTCTCTTTCTTCTTTGGCCTCTTCATCTTCATCTTCATCATGAGCGTTTACTTTAACATTTACAGTATCTGCGGTCTTACTATCTCCCCATTTCGTACTCTCAGTATGCCTGCTTTCAAAGCTCTTCGGTAATCTAATATTAGTCACTTCAATGGTATCTCCATTACCATCCCTCCACTGACCATTAGAATACCTATAAACTAATGCGTCTAACGTCTTGTCCTTTTGAACTCCCCATAACTTCGTCTTTTTACACCTCACTTGGACAACCACTTTCTGACCATCTTTATTGATCTTTGTTAACCGATACGTAGCATTTCTTAGATCTTTTCGCTTCTTGGTGCGCTCTCTTCCTACGATAATATGATCACGAACATCTGTTTTGCGAATTTGTCTGCTGTAGAGTCTCTTCAACTGGTCACGACTTAATGTAGAGAGAAGATCTAGCTTCTTCTCTTCTTGTTGCTCCTTTTGCAGTCTTTCAGTGAGATTTGGTTTAGCAGTCCCCACTGTCAGAGTAGATCCCATGAATTTGTTACCATTAAATGCTTTCTTCAGTGATTTTAGTTGAGAGGAACTAACATTTAACGTGATGAATGCAAAATAAGTATCTAAAGTAGGCTTTTTATGTAACTCTAATGGTGAAAGGACTTGTCCATATTTCGTCAATCTTGTTTCAAACTCTCGAATATCATCTGCCAATGACTGTGATATAGATCCAATATGGATCCTGACCGGACTAGTAGTGGAGTCCATGATACTGGCATTCAATCTGACGTCGGATATTTAGGATTAAAATTGATAAGAGAAACAAAATAAATAGAAAGAAAAAGAGTCAAGTACAATAAATTAGGTACTTCACAAGTGAAATAAAATATATCTCTACCTTGCATCTCATCCTGCATATCACATATACGGATATATGTAATATTATATCTATCGGGGTAAATAGCCGCATGTTCATCATGGCATTTTGGAATACGTGAAATTCACAACCCTCTCTGTTGTTGATACATGAGTGAGTTGGGTCCGGCAAAGTCACATCTCTGCTACACATAACGTTGAATACTACCAATATCGGCAAAATGACGGAATACTTAGATGAGGATACAAATATGGCCGATGAAGGACATATTACTTCTTCGAATATCCTTGAAGTGCCTTTAGAAGCAGATGGTGAAGCGGTCACGATCGATTTAGACAACGATTTGCCCGAAAATCCTTCAGAAATTTGTGTTTTGTTGGAAAACGAAAAATGTGCCCCTGAATATTGGTTGGCAATTGGTACTGCGTATGCTAGAAATGGGCAGACAGAAAATGCTATTGAAGTGGTTACAAAAGGCTTGGATGCTTCTATTGTTCAGAAGGATTCTGATAAAATCCCGTTCTATAGTTGTTTGTCTTGGCTCTACCTACGTCAATTAAGAACTGCTCCAACTACCTCTGCAGATGCTTCAGTTAAAACTAAAGAAGCGTATCACATGCTGGCAACCGAAGCTAGTAATCGAGCTACACAGCTGGATCGTAGCTGGTCTGTAAATATCCTTGTTCGTGGTGCATTGACTAGTACTGTGGGCCAGTTTGACGATTCTTTATCACCTTTTCAGACTGTTCTCAGCCAGTCAGGCGATGCAAATCTATTTGCTCAACTTGGTAGAGCAAGAGTTCTTTACCAAAAAAAGAATTTCAAAGTTGCTCTACAAGTCTACCAGAATGTTTTGTTGGCCCGCCCAAGTCTAATCAAACCAGATCCAAGAATCGGTATTGGTCTTTGCTTTTGGAAGTTCGACGATAAAGACGGTGCCTTTGAAGCATGGACTCGGGCTCATGAATTACAGCCTACATCTCCGCCTGTAAATACACTGCTTGGGTTGTATTATATGGATAAAGCGTTGAGGAACGTTGAATCGGCTGATTTCGCTCTCAGTTACACAAAGGCTTTAGAATATATTCAAATTGCTTATAAGACGAATCCCAACTATTCGGCTGCTGGTCTTGTTCTATCGACATATCTCTTTTCAAAGAAGAACATGGATTCAGTGTTGAAGCTCAACAACCGCGTTATTGCATTTGCAGACTTGCCCAGCTTGTTAAGTGATGGTTATTTCTGGATGGGTCGTGCCTATCATTTCTTAAATGAGTTTGATAAAGCTATTGAATATTATCAATTAGCGGCAACGAAGAACCCGAATTCTTTGTTACCACTAATCGGTAAAGGCTTGGTTCAAATGACTCAAGAGTCTACTGAAGCAGAAGCATTATTGACTTTTGAAAATATTGTTAGTAACCACCCAAAGTCTTTGGAAGGGCTGTTATTATTAGGATTACTTCAGGCTAAAAGAGGTAAAGGCGTTGGCTCTTCTTCGGATCCAAAACGGATTCAGCGAGCTATCAGCTTATTAGAGAGGTATCTGTCGTTAGCCAAAGAGCAAAAAGAAGTCCCATCGCCTGAAGCTTTATTAATTCTATCACAGTTATATGAGTCAAAGGATGTAGAAAAATCGTTATCAGTGCTGAAACAGGTGGCTGACAACCAAGGTCTAGAACAAGGCCAGCCTCTTGGAAGTGTTCATCTTAATAACAATTTAGCAGTCTTATATTATCTGAACGGTCATTACGACTTTGCCAGGCAATATTTTGATGGCGCTCTTAATCTTGCCAAAGACAATGCGTTTACTGCTGGAGAAGTTATCCCAACCTTGACCTATAACATTGCTCGTTTAGACGATGCTACCGGAGAGCCCGACAAGGCTAAGGAAGGATATAACAAAGTATTGGAGCTGGCACCAGATTACCTTGATGCAAGAATAAGATCTACTTATCTCTCTATTGCATTGAATTCTGAAACTGCTGATGATGATATTAGCAAATTGATGGAGGACCATGATGACAACTTGGAAGTTCGTGCCCTTTATGGATGGTATCTGAGACGGCGTAAGAGAGCTGCTGCGAAGAATTTGAGTGAAGACGTCGAACAGAAGCATTACAAACATTCCTTAGTGGATGTTGATAAGCACGATAGTTATTCATTAGTGGCAATGGGTAATCTTTATTTGAAGGTCGCCCGTGAAATCCGGATCAACAAAAACAGCGATATTGAAAAGAAGGATAAGACCTATTTCCGAGCTGCTGAATTTTTTGATAAAGCTCTTCAAATCGATCCAAACAATGCTTTTGCCGCTCAAGGAGTAGCCATTATCTTTGCTGAAACAAAGAAACCAGAACTAGCGTCCTATATTTTCAGTAAGATTAGGGAGACTCTCAATGATGTTTCCATCTATGTCAACACTGGCCATTGCTTGGTTGAACTACGGCAGTTTGAAAAGGCGATTGAAGCATACGAGTACGCTCTCAACAGATTTAAAAATGGCAACGACCCACAATTGATGACATTATTGGGGCGAGCATGGTACGTTCGTGGTATGAGTGAGAAGAGTCATGAGGCTCTTAAAACTGCGTTGGATTACTCGCGTCGTGCTTTAGAACAAGCTCCAGAAAACACCAGTCTTATGTTTAATGTCGCATTCCTTCAATTTCAATTGGCCGATTATATACGCCGAGCTCCAGAATCACAAAGGTCAATTGCAGAAATTGAACATGCGATTGCTGATTTAGAAGAGGCCATTAAGTCATTGGATGAAATTGCTAAAAGCAAATATCCCCCGTTCCCTGCTGGTGAACTTGAACAACGTTCACTGATGGGCCAGAACACCTTACGTAAACAACTTGAACGTGCATTAGTTGAACAACAGAAATATGACGAGACCGTCTCTGTTAAGCTTGAAGAAGCTCGTAAGAAGCAGCAAGAGGAGAGACAAAAGGTGGAAGAAGAAATTCAACAGAAAGTAGCTGAAAAGGCTGAAAGGGAACGTGCTTTGGCCGAAGAGCGAGAAAGACTACAGCTTGAAGCTGAGAAGTGGGCTGAAGCTGCTAGACTAGAAGCTGAAACACTGAAAGCTAACAGTGGTGGAAGTGACGTTGAAGATGGTGCCGATAATAAGAGAGAAGAAAAGAAACGGAGAAAGAAATCATCAGAAGTCAAACATCCCAAGGAAAACAGACTAAAGGAGAAGAAAGACAAAGCCGCTGCTCCTCGAGTTAGTTCCAAGAAATACAAGAGCGAAGATTTCATCAAAGATTCTTCGTCTGAGTCTGAACTCAGCGAAACTGAGCTCCTATCCGACATTAACGAAAGCGACATTGAAGAGGATCAAGGAAAGCGAAAGCCCAAGGACGTTTCCGACAATGAAAGCGATGAGAATATGAATGAAGCTGATGGCTCCTCACCCAAAAGGCGAAAGCTAACAAAACGTATCGCTGACAGTGATGATGACGAGCCAGCAGCAGGAGCTGATGATTTATTTGGGGATGAAGATGATTAAAGAATTGTTGTTGTTTTTGCCTTGCTCTGTCTGTTTTCTGTTAAGTTTATCTTTGTACAATATATTATAATATAGTTTATGCTAACTACAATTCGCCAACAGAGACATACAAGACCCAGGGTCTGGTCACTTGAGGCAGGTTACACTTACTTTAAGTGCCAATTCCTCATATCCTTGGCTGATTCATATGCTGCTTTAAATACTATCAACAGTTAGTTGCTATCTTATCACGAACCAAGCACATATACCACGACCATGCAATCACCACTTACACTGCTTCTCAAATGCATCCAATTTCAATAAAAAGTCAGAGTTCTCGCCCGCGAGTCCTTTATGAGTATGTGCAAAATCAAAAATCTCCGCCGCCCGCCGTCGTATGCTTTCTACCGCAACTTCACTCAAGTCTTTATCACCGAATAATGACAGCCATCTTTCCAATACCCAGATATATACGGTTGATTGAGAATGAAGGTCCATATTCAATGCATCTGATTTCAATGCATTGATAACCTTTTGGGAGAATATAGCCGGCTGGTTCAGCGAAATAAACGACTTCGGAGAGTCTGGCGATATACTACTAACTGCTAATAGTTCTGCTAGCCAAAGTGGGAGCTCTAAATTGGCTCCTTCTTTGATCTTAACCAAGTTAATTTAAACTCTTGAGGTCAGCTACGATAGCACGTAGCCTCGTCCCAGCAGGGAGACGTTTTCCTCCTCGGAATTCGTAACTTACATCTTGTCCTATGTTACCCTGTAAGTATCCCAAACCTGGGACTGTAATTTCAAAGTTGCACGGAAGTTTCTAGACTCAATTATTAGTCAAAGCTGAGACACAACATATCACTAGATCAGTAGATCCATATCACCTAGAACTAGGATCACTGAATCACTAGTTATTTCCGCGGGGCAAGTCTGCGAGGTCTCCCGCGGAGGAAGAGTAATCACCCACCTGGCCATCCGTCACAATGTCGTCAATATTATAATAGTTGTTCATATTGATGCTAGGTGACGAGTAAATAATAGGACAATTGACAAGAATATTTATCCATAATGCGCGCGTCACGAATGCCCGCCCTATTTGATAAGAACCGCGTAATCAAAACCCCTTCAACCCCTGCCGCAATCAGGTTTACACCGCTTTTATCGCTCGGTTCCGACATGGATCGTCGGCAGCGAACAATCGACCCGCTAGCCCACCGTTTGGAGATTGTTAAGTATCCTTCATTTACTGACGGTTAAATATTTATTTCTAATTGCTTACGAAGAGGCTAAATATATATACATATATATATACCATGGAGGGTGGCTCCAGCTTTTTAAAGGGCCAAAGAGATACAAGTCCTTATGCTGATGACATGACAACGCAGCTAAAAAATCCGTTTGATCCCAATATTCCGAACATTCTAACCCATGAACAGGTTTATTCTATCCAGGTAGGAGGAACACTCTTTCGATTGAGCGGTGCCTCGTTATCTTCTGATGGACCTAGTTACTTTACCAACTTTTTCTTGCCTTACAAAGATGCGCCGGAGAGCGAGAGACCTACATTATATATTGACAGGAGTGCCAAGGTGTTTTCGCATATATGTCGTCACCTCCAGGGTGAGTATTACCACGACATATATCTTATGATACATGATAGACATGATATATTATCGTACTAGATTATTACAATAGTTAGACTAACACTTTAGGTTACTGGATGGACCCAGAAAATGATGCAATGTATTCCTATCTCGTGGCTGATGCCTTATACTATCATCTGCCAAAATTGATGCTGGTATTAGCACAATCAGAGATATTTTGTAGAATCGGTACTACTCAATTCAGAATCCCAAGAGATATCTTTTCAAATCCTGGAGATAGTCCTAATTTTTTTACTATCGGATTTAGTACACTGTTTGGTGCTAAACCTGATATGACATTTCCCAAGAAATTGATTCGTCCTCTGCCAATAGCCCCAGCCGCTGTAGCCAACCGTAGTGCCGAGCTTTTTGCAGACTTACTTAGCGGTTTGAGTGGAAATAATATTGAGATCAAAAGTGAGGCACACAGAGAGGGCTTATTAAAGGAAGCTAGGTATTACAGATTCCGTGGACTAGAACAGAGTCTGATAAAGCACTCAATCAGCAAGAATCTTGAACGGAATATTGAAGAAATTGTACTCGAATTACCGGATATCAGATCAACTGGCATAGAAATCCTACAGGGAGCTCATCATGGCGACCAATTTGTAGGCTATAAGCGTCCGTTTGTTGATACTGTCAGCCGAGAACTGGTTATTCAGGTTAATGACGAAGAGTTGAGGCTAATGAGGTCAGATATCTCTGGTTTTCATCTTACATGTACTGGCTCAACCGCAGAGAAGCTAGGGAATATTGTGAGTACTGTTCGCATGTTACTTACTATCCATGATATCCGCGCCAACTTAACCGAAATGCCATACGATGTGGCAGTTGAAAACGCCAGCATGATTATTGATGGTATCGAGTATGTTGATCCTGTATATTCAATTTCAGCAGCTTCATCATCCACTTCAACACTGTCATCAATGTCAACATCATCCAGTAAAAAATCATCCAGATCTCCAACCGAAGAACTGAGCGTTGGCTTAGAATCTCTACCTGCTTCTAAACGTCAAAAGAAAGGATCTACAAACACTGTATTTTATTTAACAAAATCGCAATGGCGTTTCAGTACTAAGACCGATGCCCCTGCATTGAGTCTATTAAAATGTCGTGGCTACACCAAGTCATCTTTTAAGAATGCATCCAGAGATTTCTTGTAATAATTATGTAACTTATTTACTGCAATATGACAGGCTAATAAAAATAAATGTCGGATCAAGGCTTTTGAGCGCCATTACATGGTTCAGGCGGTGGCCCAGTTAGAGAGGGATGATGGACATATCCCACGAACCAGTATCGATCGCTGTTTTCATAGAAACGCTTCCATCCATTAATGTCGTGCTCGGCTTTTACTGGATCTAGACCGCGAAGGTCATGAGTCAAGTCTTGACGAAAACAACCTGTGCAATATGCCCTAGCAGCATCCCTGCCGCTAAAAAATGAATAAGCTCCCATTGGTCCATAAGAACCTGGGTTAGCAGAGACGTCATAAACACTTCCATTGATGGCTACATAGATGGGCAAACCGGGATCTTCACCATTATACCGACTTAATTCTTCTTCTGTTAAATTGATATATCCGTTACCAGGCCAGACATGGGTTCTAAAAGCAAACTGTAAGTACTTTGGGTTCGTCAGCTTAGTTTTAGACCCCCATAACGGGGTTTTCGTAACATAATAGGAGAGTGTGAAGTTGAGAATCAGCAGCCCAAGTAAAATACGAATCACATCAACGACCGTGAAATTGCCACGAGCAGGGCCGCTATCGATCAACACATCACTATCCTCTTCTTCTTCATCACGCAATATAATCTTTTTATTCCGTAACCGTAGTTCGTTCATTGATTAAGGTTTTTGCTAGCAGAGACGCCATGAATGATCATGAACTGATATGCCAATTAAAGTGATCTTCAGGGTCGCACATATATGCTTATAACAGCCAGCTGATACCGGAAAATATCATATCCGGCACAAAAGAAAGAAGACCCGCGCGGGAGGGGTCGTGGTATTTAGGGGAATGATTTGGCCGGTAAAACACATTGCTCAATATAGCCAGAATTGTTGTCGTTGCTTCGCCTGCTACCTCTACCAGATGCGTTCCATTCCTCGGTGTCGCGACCTTAAATATGTGAACTTCTATAGTAAACGTGTAAACATATGAATCATCATACTTTCATATAACATTGTATCCAATCGTTATATATATACGTGAAATATAATATCGATTAAGCCAATTATTATTATATATATCTCTATATTTACATCATATCATAACCGGAAAAAGCTTCAACATTTGGTACAAGGTCTCTCCAGAAATCATCACTGACAAACCAAATTGGATATTCTTCTTCTTCAGGACCTGTGCTCCGCAATCGTTTAATATTAATATCTGTCGATTGTTCCATAGATTGTCTTCGATTAGGATTCAGGGCAACTGCTGATAGAACGTCCAATGGAGATCCTGGAATAGTAGAGTGAATTCCGCCATTGGCCCCATTGCCATTTCCGTTAGTTCCATTAGCTGAGAGTACACTATTAAGGATGGAGCTAGTTGGGGGGTAAAGTAAATTATTAAGGTGCTGGTGTGGTGGCTGCGGTTGTTGTAGTCGCGTTTGTGGTTGTTCCTGTTGTTGTAGTGGTTGCTGTTGTTGTTGTTGCTGCTGTCGTTGGCCTAGTTCTTGATGTGGGTGTTCAATCTCTGGTACCGCCGAAAGTTTACGTTTCTCATTCTCAGGGGCATTTTTCTCAAATAAAAAGTAATGAACTTGCCCATCAAAATGACACATTAATAACTTAATAACAAAACTAAAACAAGTAGCGGAATTGGAAAATGAATACTGACGACTGACCTGGTTCAACTTGTCTAAAATTCCAAATAGTATCCCTAAATCACTTGCAGGAACTCTGCAAATCTCTCGAAATGCTCTACTACACATTGACAATGCCAGAGTTTTCAAGAATATTGATGCACAAAATACCAATCTTGTGTAATTGAACATTGGTAACATTGCATATTGTTCAACAGAAAGAGCACTGAACAAGTTAAGAGCCTTCATAACTGATGAGTGACAAGCCAGTATACATTCAACATGATCCTGAGGAAATGACTCCCTTTCAACCGCCAAGCTATATTCGGAAAATGGCGACCTGCCCAAATCGTCAGAATATTTAACATAGAGTACGGCTTGATGAAGATATGCATTTACTGAATGATAGTACGGTTCAAAAGATACTGACCATAGCCTTGTTTTTGTCTTTTTCCCGAACGTGTAGATTTTACTCAGCCGATTTTCAAAATGAGAAATCAAGTACTTTGTCTTCATATCAGAAATATCTGGTGGCCCTCTTTCTCGACTTTTGGTATAGAATGCCTTGGAGATATCTTCAAACACATGGGCCAACTGAGCGATAAAAACAATTTGCTTATCAGCAGGAGCAATATGGCTGCAGTCCAAAATCACTTTACAACATTCCTCATTGTAATCGTTCCATACCGCAGAGGGGGATTTCCTGCTAGCAGTCAGAAAATTCATATTAGCACAATAAGTAAGTAACCATATTTTACGGCATTCAATAGTACCAGTATCAATTAAGACATGAGGAGTTACAATTCTATCAAACCGTAGGCTACTAGCAGGATTGCTAGAAATAGATGTTCCACTGATCCCTAGATCTTGAGCCATTGACACTGCTAAATTGGCCATCATATGAGACTTTTGCCGATGATAGAATTCTGGTTCATTATACCAGTAGGTTATTAGTATCAAACATTGTAAAAGCTCAAATGTCATTGAGCCTAGCAACATTGTCTCATAGATTATCGCCTCATATGCCGTGTTGTGAAGTAATAAACTTGTTTCGAATTGCGAGGGATCTTGCTGAAGCATTGACGTCATTGACATAATACAGAGAAATATCATTGGTTTTTCATGCCTCAATTGTTCTAATGTTACATCCTCTGGCAGCGTCAATAATGGATAAACAGGGTAAATAATATTACGATAGATATCCAATCTGAGTTGAGCATTTTCTTCAGAAAGGATTCCTTTGGAAACTACGTCGGTTTGATAAGTGGCAATTCTTGGAGATACAGATCCTTCTAACAACTCTAACCTCTTGCTACATTTATCGGCCAATGTATTCCATGAACTAAGCATTTCTTCACGAAGTGAATCGACATTTACACCGGTATCTATACGATGAGTAGAAGAATTTTCATCCTTAACGTACGTTAGTTCAAAGTCTTCAGGAGTGCTGCCATTGATAGATTCATATCTATGAAGGCTAGATAGTTTGTGATAATTGTTCCCTGGTGAGGCAAAACTATGATGTTCTCCACTGGGAGTTAACGGGCCTCCAGCACTGTATGAACTGCTGGAAGGTGTCTGTTTCGTGGTATCATGATTTACAGGAGAAGGTATGCCGGTTGACTGAGGAGGAATATTAAAGTTAGTTGTGGATGTGGTGGTATTAGTATTAGTATTGTTAATAGATGCTGGCATAACATTGGTAGATAGTCGTTGATATTGATATGAGGAGGGTTGCTGTTGCCAGAATTGTGATTGTAGGCTCGTTGTAGCGTTGTTGCTATTATTAATATTATTTCTATTGCTTTTAGAGTCAGGTAAATTTACCGAGCTCGGTCCCTTAACCGTACTAATATTGTTGTCACCCTGATTCTGTTCATGAAGGGCAGCCGATAATAACTCCAGCTTCTTTTCCAATACAGCGACCCTAGTGTCACTCTTTTTTGTTCTTTTCCTTGGTCCAACATTGAATACACATATCTTGTGACCCCTTTTACATCTTGCACACGGCGCCGATGGATCATTCGGATCTGAACTCATACATCTTACTTTCAAAGCACGACAATTCGAACACGCTTTAGATCTTCTATTCGTCGTAGAAGGAGTTGAGGCTGTGCTTGCGAGCGGCGAACCACCGTCGTTATCTGGCCGGGATACTCCAGGAATTGAAGACGATGTTACATCTGAACGTTGCTCATGAGCATCGGAACCAATACTTTCCGCTATCATCGCTGTAGTGGAATTTGACTTTCAACTTTTGACCTTGTTGTTGTCTGGCTCAGCCGATGAAAGATAAAGGGAAGCGAACTCAGGTGATTTGTGCCGTTCTTCCTGTATATTAACGCAACCAAAAAAAATATCGTCAGACACTATCAAATCACGTTTTCTTCAAGTTCTTCTTCCTCTAGATCAGCCCTGTTCGATTCACGCACCACCTAATATTGTACCGTTGAGTGTGTTATGTGGAAGTCGAAGTATAAAGTACAATCGGTGAAGAACGCTCCCGTGTTGCCGATATATTATTCACTATTCGCCGAGAGAGCCCACTCCGTATCAGCCTCGCTCGCATAAGCCGAATATCGCAGTGGTGTTGCCGTAGATCTAAGAGATGATATGTCCCAACAGCACGGACTGAACCTACCTAAGATATTATAGATATAATATCACTCGTAAAACCATTTATCTATTCCATGAATTGTTTGTGCAAGTTGGAGGAGGCAAGAGATCAATCTCTCACGACTCATATACCGAACAGCTGTCTCAACGGAGGAGTAACGGTATAGAATGCTGGAACACTCCTGCAACCTTAATTGAACCCTAGACCACATGGGCGTGGGGGTGAGGTATAGATATACGATCCCTGCGTCTCCTACGATATCATCTAGACGATCCATAGGCGGAGGAGCCCTGTCTGACATGCAGAACGAGAGACTAAGTAGTGAACAATAAGCTCCAAGAGAATGTTATGTAATAATATGTATGTAATAAATAAATCCAGTCTCCGGAGACGGAAGTGAATCTGCCCAGAAAATATCGAACTTTGCAGCGGTTATGCACCCTAATTCTGGCAGCCGAACGAAGAATAGGCGAATGGTTCCGACATCGTCCACAGTTACAGGCATATACGAAGTCAATATATTAGTTTCTTTTCACAGTTGCATGACTGTTATAATAATTAATATTTACTATACAAAACAACAAATAGACAGCTCTTGAAATGAGTAAGGAACAGGCATTTCCATCTTTTTTTCCTGGATTTATATGATGTCTAGTTGTCTTCTCCAAACGTACCTTTTTTTTGTAATGCAAAGTGGATCATGATTTAATGCATAATTTTGAACCTTCGGCTAACCTATTTACACCCACAGTTGACACATTTGATGGTGTTGGTGCTTTGGATCTATTGTGAGTCATATGACTTTGTACTAGGTGACCAGCAGTCAACGCAGAACACAATGAAAGCTCTGCGGCAAGCACACCTGAAGCAACAATTTTAGCTAGTTGCTGAGCATTGGCACCTGGGTTGGTCGGATGAGGTCCTCGGATTCCTAGTAAATCGAGCATAGCTCCTTGGGGTTCAAGAATCGTACCTCCTCCCAGAGTTCCTACTTCTATAGAAGGCATAGAAACTGAGATTTGTAAATCTCCATCAACATTGTTCATTAGTGTCATACAGTTCGAACTCTCAACATTTTGAGCTGGATCCTGTCCGGTAGCAAGGTAGATTGCGGTAACAAGATTTGCAGCATGGGCATTAAAACCGCCAATACTACCAGCCATAGCACTACCCACAAGATTTTTGGAAATATTGAGTTCTACTAAAGCATCAACACTGCACTTGAGAACCGATCGAACAACAGCAGCAGGAATAACGGCTTCTGCAACAACGCTCTTACCTCTACCTTCAATCCAGTTAATAGCAGCAGGTTTTTTATCAGTACAGTAGTTGCCTGATACAGACACTACAGACATATCATCAAAACCACAGTTTTCATGCATATGTTTAAGAGCAAATTCAACGCCCTTTGAAATCATATTCATCCCCATGGCGTCACCAGTAGTGGTACGAAAACGAATGAAAAGTAGAGTACCAGCTAAAGCGGTAGTAATGGACTGAAGGCGAGCGAAACGAGAAGTAGAATCAAACGCCTTTTTCATAACTTGTTGACCTTCTTCAGAATCCAACCAAATCTTGGCAGCACCCGCTCTTTTAACAGTGGCAAACTGAACACATGGTCCTCTCGTCATACCATCGCCAGTGAGAACAGAACTCACACCACCTCCGGCATTTATAGCTTTACAACCCCGCATAGTAGATGCAACGAGACATCCCTCAGTCGTAGCCATTGGTATGAAATACTCCTTGCCGTCAATAACTAAAGGACCAGCAACTCCAACAGGTAGGGGCATGTAACCAATGACATTTTCACAACAAGCACCAAAAACGCGATCATAATCATAATGTAAAAAGGGCAATTGACTTTGTTCAAGGTTTTTTGTGGTCGATGTACGAGAGACAATGGCTCGGCGGATCTGCACGGCCCGAGCATTGTTCTGCAAATGTTTTTCAAGTGCATAGAGGGGCAAATCGCCGGAGACACCAAGGCTAATTAATTCTTCATTAAGAAGTTCTTTGCCATTACCAGTCTTTAAAATACTTTTACATTCCTCGATAGAACGATGTCTTTTACTAGTTGTCAACTCAAGAACACTATTTTCATCACCACTTTCGGAACTTTCACTATCTGAAGTATGAACAATAACTGGTACTTTCTTTTCGATTTCAATCACCTTTTCTACAACTTTAATAGTGGTAGTATTTTTGGTAGTAGCATTGAAAAGATATGCGTTAAGCCCAACACTAACGGCCAATACAATGACAATACATTTACTGATGATTGGGTCGCCCACTATTCTTGTCCATAGGTCCAGGACAGTACGAATTTCATCCTCAATACGAACCGATAATCGGGAATGCTCAAAAACAAGAGTGGGAAGAACAGTGATAACAATACCAGACGAAGAATTAAGAACGTTCCTGGAATTAAGAACAGTATTGGAGAGAGGAGGCTCATTACTACTGGGACCAACAGTAGACAAGAAAGAAGGCAGACCAAAAGGAAAATCAGTAAGCTGTAGAGCGTTCAATAAAACAAATCCACACAAAGCAATTCCAAATTGAATAATATTCCTGCTAAAACTAGTTCTAAAAGGACGCCCCAACTCACTGGCAGTCATATGAAGAGAACTATCAGCAACAGATTCAGCAACTTCATGAGACACGCCGTCTTCTTCTAAGGCACTGCGAATGATATCATTACGTTCGATGCGGGTCATTTCAACTTTAATAGAAAGTATAGCGGAATAGAAGGTCACGAGCATAATGAAGTCATAAAAGAAAATCCATGCAGAAAGGAAACAAAACTGCCATAATCCATTAACTCCAGAAAAGGAACCAGCCATTAAAGCACCAATTTCAAGAACATAATCTTTGAAAATGGCTCTCCCATCACCAGAAATCACAGAGTGGATGACCTGGCCATACGCTTTATCCGAGTTTCCTCTTGTTTCACGAAGAGCTAACCTGGTCAAAGATACTTTACTTTCAAAACCTACAGTAGCAACAAGGAAAGGCAGCCCTTCGGATAGACTGGTCATCGAAACAGGAACACCTAAATAAGAAGAAGTAACATAAGCAAACATAAAAGCAAATGTAGACGACAACAGGACAGAGATAGCCAATAAAAGATTTGAACCCAGTTTTCTCATGGAAGCAAACAAGGAGAAAAAGGTATAGTACATACCTAGGTATGCCATTCCAACAACTGCTAAATCAAAGCCATCGGCACTTTGAATCAAGGCAGTGAGGCTAGCAAACTTCCATTTAAACCACAGCAAAACACTGAATGATTTACGTAATCTCCATAAGTTTCTATCGTTATCTGAGCGAATTTCAGAGACAGATGATAGCCAATGTTCAAATTCGTTTTCAGGGATTAAAACCTCTTTTTCAAAATTGGACGCACCGTTGACAGCTTGAGCGATGGTAGGAACAGACGAGGAAGACGAACTAACAAATACAATCTTGGCACCAACAAAGTGATTCCCAGCGCTATAACTGTCTAAATCAGATACAGGAATAGGAATCCAAGCTGAGCTGGAAGAAGCAGTGGTACTGGTGCCATTTTGATTTTGACTCTCGTTCTCAAGAACACTAGGGAAATAATAACTCCTGGAAAGAGTGTTGTTATAAGTTGGAATGGATAAATCAAGAATAGAAAAGTAAGCAGTTAGGGCACATAATGAAATGATGACAATTGTCTGTATTGGACTTTTAGTGGATCTGGCGCAGATCCAAGCAATTAATGATAGTAATCCATCAAACATTGTTTAGAAAAGGAATAATGGGAATGTTCACCAATAAATAGTATACACAAATGGGACAAAAACTATGCTTCTGTTAGTAACGAGGCCATATCAGTATTACCAGCAGCTCTACCAGCTCAATACTTACACCCAATCCTAACAATGTACAAAAGAAATCCAGTCTATGTCCTTGGCTCGCTTACAAACTCTTACCCCGGCAGAAACAAACAACCAAAAGAGATGTGGAGGAAAAGACTAAGTGATAGAAGAGAGGAAGATGAAAGGAAAGAAACCCTCGGTTAAACTCTCTCAAACTCTTTATTTAAATATCTCTCGCAAACTTTGTCGCACTCAACGCACCCTACACACACAATCTGGACTTTTTTGCAGCAGGATTGCACGCTGAACAAACAAAATTTGTTGCCAAACAACTAAGGTGACCCTGTCCTTCGCCGGTGAAAAATAGCGAATGTGATTTAACAATTATTTTGTACTCCAAGTAATGAGCCTTGGTTTTTTGTACTCACGCTAGTAGCGAAACAATATGGTTAAGGGGCTGTAAAATCACGAATTAGAGTAGCAGCGAAAATGAAAATGGCCCACTCTACTAATCTTTATGCGGGGTTCTGCTCATACAATAGTATGTGAACAGCGCGTGTGCTCATATCTTTTATTCTACGCAACGAGATATTAATTTTTCCCAAGGAGTTGCTTAAACCCTTGCCCACACTACTAGTTGCACCACACATAGAAGACCTAATCAGACATGGGCCTTCTTCATTTGTATAGTAGTGCTACCCCTGGTTTTTCCATCCCTGTAAGAAAGCCTCTGAGAAGCCCGCCCGAGTCTGCCTCCGGCGACTGGGCTCCACCCAGACCTGTCAGCTCCATGTCGCGGAGGGCTTGGATTGTGAGGCATGCCGAGGGAGAACGAAGACGAGGACGAGTGACGAGAGGATCCAGTGAGCTGATGAGTAGTTGGTACGGTACATATAGGCAGGGCTTATCGGGGTCCTAAAGCTGCTAGTCACGTGGAGAAGATAGTTATGGCAGAGCAAGTCCTATATAGCTCAGCCAAAAAATAGCAACGAGCGAACCAGGTCTGGGCGAAGCCCAGCCACTGAAGCTGAAGAGACAAAGCGGGGCGGGAAGCAAGGGGACACAGATATAGACATTAATGCTCGGGTCGTTTACGGAGTTGGTTTACGTTATATAGTATAACTGGCTGGCCATTGGAGAGCGGGACAGAGGCCGAGTCAACTATTTGTTTTGCTAAATCTGTCAGAATGAGCTCGGCAGCGGAGTCGGCGTAGAGCTGATATATTGCAAACAGTTCTTCGGGGTGGTCGTATGAAATGTACAGTTTGTTGGACGAGTCGACTGTGATGGACACTACGGTGTGAGGGAGGATCGTAGTGGCGGCATGGGCAATGTTATGGCCTACGTCGAGTTGTACAATAGCATTGGTACCTTCACAGAGTACGAGGATCTGCGACAATCCGGGTACAGCAATGATGGTTGAAGTAGAGATCTCAACTTCAGAGCTTTTGGGATTGATTTCTACTGTGTCAGTAGTCTCGTCGACGTTGTCCTGGTCCTGGTCAGGTTCCGGTTTCTTTTTACCTTTTGTGCTCTTCTTCCTCGCGCCATAGTTAAAATGATCGCCCGACTCATTAATCTGTTGTAAATGGTCTTTTACAAGATGGACCACATCAAATTTTTGTAGCAGTATGCCACTAGTCCATTGCCAGAGACAAATAAAGTTATCACCCCCGCCAGAAACAAGATACGTCGGCTGCCACGGTACGAGCATGAGTGACGATACAAACTCAGTGTGTGCAAACAACCACCGTTCAATGATATATGAGTTCGGATATCTAGAAACACGAATGTGTTCGTCTCTATCAGCAGTAATGATATATTGTTGGTTATTATGCTCGGCAATCACCAGATCAACGAGCATGGAAACATGCCCCAGAATAGGATCATTGGGCCCTTTACCAGGTTCTTCTTCATTCACACTTATTGGGTTATTGTTATCTCCAGGCAAAGACACTTTGTACACATCGCCGAATTTGTCGCCCAAAATCAGCGTCGAATCATCAACAGTCGTATCTATTGATGAAGGCTTTTTAGGAAACGATCTATGACTGAGAATGTTGTTGATATCATTGGATTCAAATACTAGAGCCAATTTTTCTTCATTTGTAGTGCCAATGAGATATTTGCCGTTTCTCGACAAAAGCAGATTTTGAATATGGGCTCTGATTTCATTACTAGGTTTTGATTGTTTTTTATTAGCAGCTGACAATTGCTGTGAGATTGCCGAGTTGATGGAATACTCTCCTTTCAGAGTGGCATTATTAGTATTGGACAGATCAATTGATTTGAGACTCTGGGCCGTTGCTATATACAGGTTGGTGCCGTCTTTACTGACGAGAATTTCATGAAATGGATGGGACATGTTTGCAGTGGTGGTGGTGCTATTGCTGGCCAGTGGTGTGCAAGAACACTATATAAGCCAGAACAAAAGTAAGATTACTTCAATCCTCTCTCTCCCCACAGTTTTTGTAGGATTAGAGTTCAGTGTAGGAATTTAGATTTATTTTTGTTGGGCTTGAAGCGGATCTCACAATTGGTGAATCACAATTTTTTATTATTTTCGTGGGGGCAAAGAATTTAGGTTTCTGTCTCACACGCGGTGGTTACAAAGTTTTTTTCTTTCACGCGCCGGAAGATAAATATTATTCCCCTCTATTCAATCTATCCAAGTCTTTCGGCAAAACAAAATAAATGATCTATACTCACACCACTTTTCTTACCTTGGTTTGTCAAGAAATCTTTCACATCTGAAATTTCAGGCGCCGATCACCATACATCACCAAAATAAAAAAATAAAAACCCCCATCATACCTGATCCGGTACGCCAGGCGCCGCTCAGGTCCTGCGGCTCGGCCCGGCCCCAGCGTGCCTGTTGGAGAGATTCCTGCAATTTGGTGCAAAGCTCGAGCTATGGAGGCAGAACTCTCGCTTCACGAGAAGCGCAGCACAAAATATTTTTAATTTTTGAATAATTACAATACATCAACACAAACTTCGTTCTTTTTATATTTTAATTCTTCAAATGTAACCGACTCTGCTGGCAACATCAAGAGCATCGTGGTCAGCAGTCAATCTAACGAAAGCCTTCTTGGTTCCATCGGGCTTGATTAAGGTGTTGACTTTGAGGACTTCGACATCGTAAAGCTTCTTGACAGCATCCTTGATTTGAGCCTTGTTGGCCTTGATCGAGACCTTGAGGACTAAAGTGTTGGACTCTTCGATCTTCTTGATGGCACCTTCGCTGTTGACGTGGCTGACAATGATGTTGTGCTCGTCGAGTCTGGGGTAGTGAGCAATACTCTTACGTTCGTACTTAGGCTTTCTGGCGAGCTTGAGAGTTTTGGGTTGACGGAAGGTAGTAGAAGTACGGACCTTGAGGACCTTCTTACCGTTGACACCCTTAACAACGGCCTTCTTGGCGGCAAGAGCCTTTTGAGAGGAAGCTACAAGTAACGTGGTTAGTACATATAATCCAGTACCCAGATTGCCAATATTGATAAAATAGAAAGGAGAAGAAGCAAAATTAGAGAAGAGCTGAGCCTAGTCGATGTTTATTGTTTTTGTTATCTTTCGAGCTAATTAAGAGCATGATACTGAGTTTGGTTGATTGTCGCTATTACCAGTCGTTCGATAGTTTGTCTCGGTAGCCAACAAAAAGAGGTCACTCATCTAGCAATCTGTTTATGTTTGGCATTTCGAAATTTCATCCTTGTTGATACAACATCATCACAAATCCATCGACAAAGGTATAACCCTGATCTCTGTGTTTCTCCTTCTTTCATATCATTCATCAATTTAATCGAATCGTTTCTAAACATACCCTTTGGAGCCATTTTTATCTATGCTTTATGTGTTGAAGTTTGGTATTGCCGAACTGTGGTGAAAATGACTTTGCTATGTAACAGACTCTCCACCAGCACTCTGTGCGCATATTGACAAACAGATGATGAGTGGTGAGTGAGTATATAAAACACAGTCACAAACAATGATTTCCTATTTGGGATATATGCCAATTTCAGCATAGTTATGTATGTAAGACGGTATGGCATGCACGGCGCACGGTGCATGCAGGGTTGAGTTGGACCCTGCCTCTGGCGACTGAGACTCGCTGGGCACTGGAGCAGTGCTCTCGACGACGCAGAACTATGATTTTTGCAGACTCCAGCTGCCAGACGCATGTCAACCCAGATCGTGGTGCGTGCTTCGGTTGCTACTTGTTTCCGACGGGACGCCCGCTCCAAATAGTCGCCTCTGAATTCGTTATCATTAATTAAATATAAAGTGAAATGATAAGTAGAATCGTTGCATAACAGGCATATTTTGATTCTAGATATATTCAATGTTGATCAACGTAGCTAGCAGCAGCGAGCGTGAAATACATAGATATAGAGTTGTTGACGGTGAACGGCGCGTTACTTTTGGGGCTATTGATCACGACAAAGCGGGCGACCCATATCGCTTCTATTGGAGTTAATTGATGTGCGGAGGTCGGTTGGTTTCTCTAGTAAAGGTGCCATGCAGTCATCGTCGTCTTTACTGTCAGACCGACAACGGTCAGAATTGTAAGCAAAGTCGTCGACAACAAAAATATGGTCACAACCATGTTCTGTCAATGGGGCCAAATTTAGGAGGATACTAACAGTTGTAAACAGAAACCGGTCCATTTTAGCATACTTATCACATAACAACGTCCCTCCAGACGTGCTAGCGTTAATTCATTCGGCAGTTGAGCCGACATCAGAAGCAACAAATGGGACAACCGCAGTTTTGGATCCTGACGAGACTAGGAAACAGGTACAAGTTTTGGAGAAGAAATGGACCTCTGTGGTTCGCTTGCAGCGCAAGGTGCTTGATCTGGAGTCTCAAGTTGCCACATTAAAGGAAGAACTGGAAACCCTGTCTTCAATTGGAGGAGGAGCATCATCTAGAAAAAATAGACAGGATCCTGCATCATGGCTGCCCCGAGCTCCTGCGAAATACACACTGTCGGGACACAGACAGCCTATTAACGCGTTAGCATTTCATACTATTTTTTCAACATTAGCATCTGCATGTGAGGATGGAACCATAAAGATTTGGGACTGGGAGCTCGGAGAATTAGAGAGGACTATAAAGGCACATACCAAGTCTGTGGTAGACGTCGATTTCGGCGGTCCATCAGGAGATGAAATTCTGCTAGCCTCATGTTCATCTGATTTGACTATAAAGCTTTGGGATCCATCAAATAATTATTCCAATGTTCGGACCCTGACTGGTCATGACCATACAATTTCAAGTGTTCGTTTCACACCGTCTGGTACTCGTTTAATATCGGCATCGCGAGATAAAACCATTCGGATTTGGGATGTCAAAAGTGGTTATGCCATTCGCACTATTCACGGCCATTCTGAATGGGTCAAAAGTATTAGTGTGTCATTAGATGGTAACTATATTCTTTCCGGAGGAATCGATCAGTCAGCGCGAGTGTCGAATTTTAATTCTGGAGAAGGTAAATTACAGTTTGTTGGGCATGACCATGTTATTGAATATGTTGCATTTGCGCCTAAGACTGCCTACGCATATCTAGCAGCTCTAGAAGGTCTTAAACAACCGATTAGTTCATCATTTTCATCGTCATTCGAATATGCAGCAACAGCGTCTAGAGATAAAACCATCAAGATTTGGAATACTCGGCAAGAAGTGATTGCCACCTTGGTAGGCCATGAGAATTGGGTACGAGCGCTAGAATTTCACCCTGGTGGTAGATATCTGCTCAGCGTATCCGATGACAAAAGCATTCGATGCTGGGATCTGAGTCAGCAGGGCCGATGTACAAAAGTAATTCAAGAAGCTCATCATCATTTTATAAGCTGCATTCGATGGGCTCCACCAATAATGTCTATTAATGAAGATGCCGATGCATCGGCAATAAGTAAAGATAAAGATAAAAATTTGAAGAACATGAGATGTTTGATTGCAACAGGAAGTGTAGATTTAGAAATCAAAATATGGACGTAATTAAAATGTCCTCGCCGATCACGAAGTTTGTACGAATATATACCACTAATTTTGACGAATATGCCTGGAAACTCTCCTTCCTTTAGCAAAGTAAAGCAGAGACCAGCCGCCGGGGGCAAAGTAGGTAGCGTAAAACGAAGGCCGAGCAAATACAGAAAACCTCTTCTGGTTTGGGCAGAGCCCAGCTGCCTGAGGCTTGAGTGCGTAAACAGTTATATGTTACTATATTATGAAAATAAATGATCAGTAGTTATTGCTTGTTGTTTGTGGGTAATAATGGACGGGTATCATCTGCATTGTACTCTAGGCCACTAGGACTTCTTGCAGAGTTTGAAGGGCTACTTCTATTGGAGGAAATCTGGTCATTATAGCTGGTGGCATCTTCAATGACCACTTTATTGACACCGTGGACATTTACGACGCTCTCAATGATTCCTCCGACCCTGTAGCTATGACTTTCTGGCAGCTGGGGGGTGACAACGCGATTTTCGTAAGCCAGATCGCCTTGATGATCCTGGTCATATGAACGTCTTCCGACGCTGCTTGCCAACGCTTCTTGTAAGGCTCCCATTTCTGTTCTACTTACACCACCTTTACTAGCAGAAGGAGGAGCCAAAAGTTGATCGTCGATAGGGATCGAACCAGTCGAAACATTGCGACGCCCATGGCTTATATGATAAGGTTCAATCTTGGTGTTTGTTTTCGGTACGGTAGCATCTATTAATGGAGTTGCATTTGACGTCGTGTTTGCGCCACCACCGCCCGTACCGAGAACACGTTTGACAGTAATATTCCTGGTAGTAGTGGGAATAGGATTCGATGCTTTGTTGGAAGGCCCGAGTTTGGGAATTGGTAGTTCTCCATTATTACTATCCTGTGATGGAGAGACATTTGCCGCGAGAGCAGAAAGGACATTTTCAAAACCAAGTGACGGGCGGGGCGAGGAATATGCTGAGCGAGAGGCGGCAGCAAGATGAGAAGAATTGACAAGAGGACTATCATTGATAGTAGCAGACGAATGGTTTGTGGACCCATTGGCTACTGATGATGAGGGTAGTGGCGGATGAGTTGAACCACCATTGAGACCGACAGTACTGGTATAGCTATGGGTTTTGGTAAGAGGACCAGGGTGAGCACGGCGAATGGCTTTATGGACATCAATATAAACATCCGATTCGTCAACAATCTCCTCACCAATAAGTTCTTCAATGACGTCTTCCAAAGTTAATACGCCCATGGCACCATAAGGCTCACCCGGATTATCAGACACAATAATCATATGTGATTTGCCTTCTTGGAAATAGTTTAAAATATTTAAACAAGAAGTATCAGGGCCAGTTTCTGGCAGAGTAGCCAGGGGGAACGAGGAAATAGGAAGGGCATCTTCTGGATCATAAGTAATGAGGATACGAACAAGTAACATACCAATGAAATTCTCTGGCTCGCCTGGTTCATGGATAGGGATTCTATTGAAGCCGGTATGAAGAATCTGTTCCATTGTTTTCTCATCAAGAATGGTATCAGCACTAAGAATATATACATCTTCCATGGGCGTCATGATGGTACCGACAGGTTTTTCTTTTAAATCCAATACGGCAGATATAATTGTTACTTCATCTTCATTTAACCGTTCCACGCCCATATTTTTATGAAGAGTTACCAAAGTCTTTAAACCAGCCTTTTTATAAACGGTACCATGACCTTCACCCAAAGCATAGTCTAATAACATAGCAATAGGGTAGGCAACTGGGTACATAGCATACATGAGTCCAAGAACAAACGGAGCAAACGCAGCACCAACTGCTAATCCATAACGGACGGAAATGGATTGAGGAATAATTTCACCAAAGATGACAATAGCCACGGTTGAGGAAACAACAGCTGGCCAGCCACCACCTAAACAACGATCAAGGACAATAGGCAATGTTTCATTGGTAATGACATTACCTAGTAAAAGGGTAACTAATACCCAGTGCTTGCCTTTACTAAGTAAAGAAAGTACCTTTTCAGCGGATTTCCGTTCACTGGAAGTACCAGATTGTTTCATGACTTCCAAATAGATTTCATCTTGGCCCATGAGACCAAGTGTTAGGCCAGCAAATACACCACCAAGCACAACAAGAACGGCGGAAATAGACATATTAAACAGGAACTGAGGCTCATCGTCATCGAGAATGGGGCCATCACCATCACTGGCTTCTTGAATAGACGCATGATGGAGAGGATAGGCGGATATGGCAGGTAGGAATCCAATTAGAGCCACAAGAAGTTTAGCAATAGAGAGGGTAGTAGAGCTACTACGCAGCTTCAAAGGAGTGCTGGATGATGCTCCTCCTACTTCCTGTCTGTCTCTCTGTCTACGCCTTGCTCGGTCCTTAAGGACTGTCTTGCCTGCTCCATTAACTTCTTCTTCCACAATGGATCTGCCATTGTTCTTACGTTGAACTTTTCGTTGTTTCATGTTTGACACTGGGACAGCACCAGCGCTGATAGCAGCCCGGTTGAGCTGCCCCGCCGAATGGATACTGGTCGAGGCGTGGCAACATATACTGGGATCTTCTTCGGATTCAGACATATACTAAATTATGAGGTTAGTTTAACGATATCGCTAGCCAAGACCGCGTGGCTCGTACCGTACCTTGGAAACACGTAATAAGAAAAGGAATGCGAAAAAAAAGAACAACTGACTGCTCTATAAGAATGTAGAAAATGCCTTGTGAAGACCGATAAAGTTATATCTAAAGAGAATTTTAGCTCCTATTTCAACGCACTAGTTGTAGTAGAAGCAAAACGCAGGAGATGCTCTTGATTTGCTTCGAGACGAACGCTGCCAGCCACACAGATTGAAATCGTGAAACACGCCGTGCGGCCTGGCCTGTTTTGAAAGCACCGCTGCCGCTACCGTTCTTTGGTAGGTAGTTCGATGGGGCCAGCCAGCTAGAAGCAGCCAAACAGGGCAGTTGTAATTTGGGAATACCGCCAGCGCGGGTTAGAGTTTAAGGGGCACGGGCCGGTTATCGTCGCCATACTCGGACTCCGATTCACGTCTATTACAGATAGAGATATATGCTTCTATCAGCCAAGTGCATGATTTCTCCGTTAGTTGCCCCTGAATGAGCAGGGATATACGGCGATACGACGGAGCATTGCACAGGAACCCTAGTGGTCGACGACGGTTCGGTTCAGTTCAAAAAAAGATTAACCAGCGTTGTCCATTAAGGTGGTCGCTCAGGGGTTGGGAGTTACAGATCGCCCGCACCATCTGTAGCTCGCTGCAAAGAAGCATGCACGGATATATCAACAGATCTCCGTAAACCCCCTGAGTGATCTATCCCCCTGGCGCCTCCGGCAGCCGGGCTCCGCCCGGACCCGTGGCTCCGCTTCGCGGAGTATTCGTCGCACACAGTCAGCCTGGCCTGGATGGACCGTATCGAGCGAGGTCTTCTAGGGGGAGCATATATCGAGCGAAGCGAGCAACAGGTATGGGCGGAGCCCAGCCGCCGGAGGCAGAGAAGTGGCACAACAAGCGTACTGGTGTATTAGACGAGACTAGAATTCAAGCGCGTCGGTGAGAATGCCGGTAAGGTGCTCGGCGACAAGGCCATCGTCGGCGGCATGGAGGGCAGGCGCGAGACTGAGGACTCGACGTTGAGGAATGGCGCCTTTGACAAGGGCAGGGATATCGGCCGCGGTGAAGCCAAGGCCGCTAATACCACGAGGTTGGTCGCCGAGTTTGTTGTATAAGAAGTCTTGGATTGCTTCGCTGAGCACGTCACCCGCAGACTCGAGTTTGACGTTGGACGTGTCGACGCCGAAGAGCCGAGCTGCCTCAAGGTGTCGTTCAGGGTTTGAGGGAGCCGTGAATTTGAATACTGCGGGTGCGGTCACTGCTACACTGACACCATGTGGAATGATAGGATGGTCTACAACATATCCATGATGTTGGTACCCCTTGTTCTGACTGGAGAGTGGGTATGAAAGACCATGGGCAAGATGGACTCCACTATTGTTGAGACAGATACCAGCGAGGGTCGCAGCTAGAACGGTTTGCTCTTGTGCAACATGGTCTTCAGGATCCCTCACTGAACGAGGAAGGTACTCGATAATGAGCTTCAGCGCAGCGGTGCAGAAAATATCTGAAATGGGGTTTGCGCCTTGGTATGCTGGACGCAGAATAGGATCAGCAGGACGAGGTGTGCGCTCATTGTATGGAATAGTAGTATAGGATTCCAGAGCATGGCAGAGGACATCAAGGCCCGACGAAGCCTTGACCGATGCGGGCATAGTGGCAGTATTGAGCGGGTCGACGATGCCGAGAATGGGTTTCATTTCCCGCGATGCAATGCCAGTTTTCGACTTCTGACTGGTAAGGTCGAAAATGGCTGTTCCAGTGGTTTCTGACCCTGTACCAGCCGTAGTAGGTACGGCGATTAGCGGGAACACTTTGCGCTCCACTGGCAGTCCTTTGCCTACTGGCGCATTAACAAAATCCATTAAATCTGCCTCTGGGTAGGTCTGGAATAGATTGGCAATTTTAGCAGTATCCATGACTGAACCACCACCCACTGCGAGATATGCGCTCGGCCGATGTTGACGGGCCCATTGGATAGCATGGCGAATTCCATGATCCTTTGGTTCGACAATAACGTCAGAATAGATTTCATACTTGATTCCCTGCGAATCTAAAGACTGGATAGCGGTCTTAACAGCCGGTTTATCTAGCAAGTTCTTATCGGTGAATACAGCTACCTTCTGAGCTCCAAGGTGCTTGAAGTCGAATCCGACCTCTCGAGTTACCCCTAGACCATATCGGATACTACTAAAACTCATTTCAAAAGCATAGTCGGGCTCAACAGCTTTCTTAGAAGCTCCAAATGCTCTCTGAGCGAGGAATGAACCGGCAGCAGACTGTAGAGCAGCTCCGGCTACTTTAGTTGTACAAGAATGGCATGGGCACGTAGGAGGATGCGACTGTATGTGTTTCAGGAGCGATAAAGCCGCTTGTTTTTTAGTGCGCACAGTTTTAATGAACATTTTCTCTCTTTCTAAATCCCTCTTTCTCTCTCTATACGAATGAATTCAAGACGAAAAGGTCACGATGAACGAACGACCTCGCTTAACTCTCGGATACGTTTACCCGCCGCTATGTACCTACCCCACGGCACGCGACAGCCGCCAGAAGCAGAGAGGAGGAAGCGATACAACTAATTCATTTTATTCACGCAATAAATATATTTCGAGCCAGGAAACCTACTAATATTAAAAAACAAAAAACACACTGAACCGAGCAACGGGGGCCCTGTTTCACGTAGAACGCAATAAATTATTAACAAACAGGCGGAGGGCAGAAGTGCCGTCGCAGAAACAAGGAGAGGGGGGTATAACGAAAAAAAATAGAACATGTACAATAAAGAAAAGAAATAAAAATGTCATGTCATTACCATAAATAAAAAAAGCTCATCGTCATCATCAACTGAACGCATTAAGTACCTTATCAACATCCTTTTCAGTTAATAACACTCCAGTCTCTGAACATTTCGCCTTTGCTCGTAATTCATGACACAGTCCATCGATGTCGATATCGCCAAATTTAGGATGTTGGCAGATGCGGTCCCACACGGCAGTGCAATTCATGAGTTTTGCCGGATAGGCAGGCACAGTCTCGTCGTCGTCGCCGAGAGTAACCCCCATAGGATCCGCAACATCATTAGCAGTGCCAGAAGCAGGAGCAGAGCCAGCAACAACATCGCCACTAATACCTTTGGCACCATCTTCTTGCACCAAAACAGCATTCTTATTCAACATTTCAAAAGCAGTATTAGCAATTGGATTCTCTAGTGGATCGAACATACTGTATTCTGATGTGGCCAACTCCGGTAGAGTAAACTGCTCTCCGTCAAATAATGGATCTCTGTATTCACTAATAAAGTCGACATCAAATTCAGAGGGTGAAAAGATACCTCCAATGGCAGACGCCGGCGGGGTCCTTGCCGATGTGGAACTGGTCAAGGCACCGCTACTCCCATTTAGATTATTGATTCCCTGTGGAGAAGCAGATGATGTCCATGGAATCGAACCTGCTGTAATGACAACTGGCGAGCCGCCTTTGACACTGGAAGCAGAACCACTCGTTCCTCCGGCCTTGGGTACTGGGTGGTCTTTTGTGCCGCAGGCAAGTGACAGTTGGTCACAGAACTCTTCTGGTTGAGGCTCGGCAAGGCTCGAACTTCGTCGTAACGAATCAACAGTCGTAGCAGGAGACGCAGACGACGAGGCAATCGAGTTAGGCGACGAACTGGATATCGAGCTAAAAGGCGACTCGGTATTTGTGCTTCTTCTACTATTGCTATTTGATAAAGACCGGTCGCCGACCATTGCTACTTTGCCAACTGATCCAGTATTAATAGTGTGTACGCCATTTACCAAAGAAGTGGTCTTCTTGTTATCGCCATTGGAGAAAAACGGAAATTCAAATGTGAACGGCTTGGCTGCACTTCCTACAGTGCTAGAAGCACCACCCAGTTCCTGGTTGAGTAGAATTGTATTCTTGGTAGCAGAACCTTTACTTGTTTGTCGATACTTTCGCAACTCTTCCTGTAATCGCTCTACCTGTAGACGCAGATAGTTATTTTCATCACTAGTAGCAGTAGCTTCATTTTCTAGCTGTAAAACACGATCTTCAAGCTCTTTTAAATGTTTTTCCTTACGTTCTCGGAAAGCACGCTGCGCCGCTCGGTTCTGAGCTTTACGTTTATTTTCCGGCTCTTTTTCTTCGGGCTTTCTGCCTGCTTTCCTATTAGCAGCAGCAGTAGCAGCGGCAGCAGATGCTGCCACCTTTGAAGATGAGACAGTGCTCGATAAATCTGATTTAGCGGCCTTTGTCCTAGTGGCGCTATTGCTGCTACTACCACTACTACTACCAATATCGTCGTCACCTAGGCCATATTCAGAACTATTGCTACTCTTTCTCGAGTCGTTTTGGAAGTCCATATCAGGATCTGACGATAGCACCTTACGTTTCTCCGGTAAAGAAAACGTGTTGTTGGGCGACGGAGTGGTCTCATTAGGAGATAACGACACCGACTCAACAGAAATAGGCGAATACATGACATTATTTGGGCTATTATTGAATTTGGCTTGGGCAGCAGAGAAGATGTCGTCTGTACCGACCATATTCTGCGCTAGCGAAGCTTCGTCCGATTCCTTGCCGAAGTTATCAAAAAACGAGTTCTCCTCGTTGAAGAACTCATGAACCGATTTAGCTGAAGTGGTCATTGTGCACTGGTTTCTTTTAACTACTCCGTCCTTAAACCGCTCCGAAAAAACTCAATATCTGGTGGTCCTTTATCGAGTTTGCTTTTGACTGCGGACTCGATCGCACTCTCTTTGACGTTGTATTGTCAGTTTCAAAAAGAATCCAATCCAAAGAGACCGAATTATAAGATTGTGAGTAGAAAAGTAGTATCGATGGCGGTAGGTTGAGAATATATAAATTGATTTGTAATTGTGAAATGATAACGCCGCAAGGGCAAGGGTGGATGAGTCGTGTCCGTCGTCCGCAGTGGATACGGTGGCGGGCGTAAAGCTGGCGTAGGTAGCGAGCGGTAGGCGGTAGCAGCGAGTCTGGGCTGAGCCCAGCCGCCAGAGGCTAAGCCTGTAAGCCCAGGGGGTAGAGGTAGGCCAGAGCAAAAACAACGTTGGGAGAAACCGCCCAGCCCGAGCGAAGCAAGCACGTTAGGCTAATGAGATAGATGGCTGGCTGGGCTGAGGTAGAGAGTTGGGAGGAAACAAGGACGCAAGCAAAGACAGGGCGAGAGAAGGCAAGCCAAGGAAGAAGTAGAAGCAGAAGTCATTGTTACGAGCGGCAGCGGCAGCGGTATCGGCATTGACTGACACGGAGAAGAAGCAGTGACTGATCGATACATAGAAAAGATGTTGATGTTGATCTGCCGCAAACGGGAGATGAAATGTCAGGCCATATAGAGAGAATATATAGAGAAAACAATTGCTATCTGTTTAACAAAGAAATACAAAACCAAAGCAACAATCCATATTCAATCAGGGTGTGAGCGAGAGCGGGTGATAGCAGCAGCATAACAGTATAGCCAAAGCGATAACGGCAGTAGTGCTCGGAAGATCCGATCGCTCGCTTAGTGCGTGCCACAGTGAAAAATATGAATGCCTTCCAACTCCAGCCGTAGCTCCAACCCTAACTCCAACAATTCCAGTTCCAGTCCAGCTCCAGCCCAGCTCCAGTTACAAGACTGGAATCGGTTCCAATCGCTCTCGGCCCGGGCTTGATCCGACTATCCGAGTCTACTGCATATATGAAACTCGTATATAGAACCTATGTTTAGCCCATCGATATTCTTCTCTCAACGACGACGATATTATTATAGCAGTGGAACAATTCAAGATCAGAATCTACCTACAGTGAATAATTTGTATGCGAATATCGGCGATGATATGCTGCAGAATGTGTACATATATCTATACAGGTCATGCAGGTCCCAACGTCGCCGAACAGATCAGATCAGATCTTGTAATTAGATCAAACAACTACTGGTAGTACGGCGCAGAATAAATCAAAAGTAAGAATGGAGTTCAGCCTCCGGCGGCTGGCCTCTCTACCCAGACGACGTTTCACTGTTTCCAGTGATGCTCAGCGCACCCAGCTCTCCGCGAAGCGGAGCTACGGGTCTGGGCAGAGCCCAGCCGCCGGAGGCAGAACAGGGATCCATCGCGGCCCCTGCCCTGGGCTCTGCCCAGACCCAAGCTGCCGGAGGCAGAGATGAGCCAGGTTCAGGGTCCAGTGGTGAGGCGCTGGTGTTAACCGCATGCGGCTCACCAGCAGAACAGTTCCCGAGGAAATGAGCTGATATGAAATATGAGATGATCTGATGTGTGGCTGCAGCAGCAGTCCGGTTATCCAGCATTTGTACGTACATATAGCAGCACAAAGGACGACACTGCCAGAGTTCTCAATAGCAACTTCCCGTTCACCAATTTGCAATTCCACCTGCTACAGACTGTAAGTACAGAGCCAATTGAGTGTTGTTTGGGCCAATTCTGCCGCTAGCGGCTCGTAGCTCGCTTCGCTCAGTCACCGTCGTCCTTGCTGCTCGCGAAGCGAGCACAACGGGTCCGGGCAGAGCCCGGCCGCCGGAGGCAGACCCGATGCTGTGCTAATGAAACTAACTAACTTGTCAGTAGTTATAATGGGTGAAAAAACAAACGTCTATGTGATCACGCTGTCGGAAGACGGCGACCCAGTATTGACTGGGGACGGCAAGTTTCTGAACCTCCCGATCCCTCATGATCCGTATATCGTGAGATTTGTAGTGTTTTCGTGGCTCAAGTTCGTCCAGAAGGGTTCATTGTGGTGCAACGCTCCTTTAGATCCGGCTACTCCTTTTGATAGAAACAAGTACTATGAGTACCCATTGGCGACCAAGGACTGTGGGTTCACCGAGGATATCCATGTTGATATCAAGATCTTTGCCGGTGGCCCATATTCCTGCTACATCACTTATGAGCCTCCAGCTGAGGACTATTTTCCTGAAATCAACTCTAAAGCAGTCAATGGCGAGGTGGGCCAGAACAACACTCTTTCCAAGACAAACGGTGCCGACCCGGTTATCATCACCTCAACTAAAAAATTCCATTTCATTGTATCAACTGGCTTCTCATTGAAAGGCGAGCCGATTCAGCTTGATTCTCTGGCTATTCAAACTGTGTTGTCGAAACTCATGGGTCCCTATAGCACATGGGGCCCTAAACTAGCGGCCATAAAGGCAAAAGGATATAACATGATCCATTTCACTCCTTTACAACATAGAGGAGCGTCAGACTCTCCTTTCTCGATCTATGACCAGTTGGACTGGGATCCTAAATGCTTTCCAAATGGCGAGAGCGATATTGCTGAACTCGTCAATAAGATGGAACATGAGCATGGCTTGTTATCTCTTACTGACGTTGTACTCAATCACACGGCCCACAACTCGGACTGGCTGAGATTCCATCCTGAATCTGGGTATACTATCGAGACAGCACCTCATTTGAAACCCGCTCTAGATCTCGATACTCAGTTGCTTGAGTTCTCGTCACAACTGCCTGAACTGGGTTTGCCCACCAAGATTCAATCGCTTGACGACTTGGATAGAGTTATAGGTGCTGTCAAGGACCATGTGCTAGAACCAATCCGGCTATGGGAGTACTATGCAGTGGATGTTCAGAAAACAACTAAAGAAACAACCAACTTTATTAATGACAAGAGCAAATATTCCAGCGTGGTTCCTACCCCGGTTCCTCAGGAGATTGCTGGAAACCTACCTGCCCTTGCTAAGTTTGTTAAAGCTAAAGCGGCACTTAATTTTGATAGGTTTGGCGAAGGTAGATATCTGCGCGAACTACATATTCCAACCTTTGTATCTATTGTCAAAAGCTTGTTCCCCGAATCTGGCTCCCCTTCTGCTATCCATTATGAAAATAGAGTCCGTCAAATAGTCGACGAGATCAATGAACCGCTTTACCAAGAGTATGATGATGAAGTGTCGGTTATTATCAGCCAATTGTATAATCGTGTCAAGTATACGAGGTTAGACGGTGACGGGCCTCGTTTAGGAGAGATCACAAAAGAACGTCCCCTGATAGATCCTTATTTTACTCGCATTACTACTGATAAAGATGCCAAGGGAGGAGAGAGAGATATCGCTCTAGTTAATAACGGATGGGTCTGGAGTGGTAACCCACTGGTTGATTTTGCCAGTAATAAATCTAGAGCATATCTTCGTCGTGAGGTGATTATCTGGGGAGACTGTGTGAAACTAAGATATGGCGAGAAGCGCGAGGATTCCCCCTTTTTATGGGATCATATGAAACAATACGCCCAGTTGTTGGCAAAGTACTTCCATGGATTCCGTATCGACAATTGTCATTCAACCCCTATTCATGTCGGTGAATACTTTCTTGACATGGCTCGTCTAGTTCGACCCAATCTATACACGGTTGCTGAACTATTTACTGGTTCTGAAGAAATGGATAAAATTTTTATTGAACGACTTGGTTTGACGTCATTGATCCGTGAAGCTATGCAAGCGTGGTCTGTCCAGGAACTTTCGACACTCGTCAATAAAAATGGTGGCAGACCTATGGGCTCATTCTCCAAACAGCCACTAGCCAACCATGGTGAGAAATGGTCTACTGATGAAGAAGTTCACCTTGTTCGTGCGTCCCCAATCCACGCATGGTTCATGGATTGTACACATGACAATAAAAGCGCTGCTGAGAAACGTACCGTTGAAGATACTTTACCCAGCGGTGCTTTGGTTGCAATGTGTGCATGTGCAGTAGGTTCCACAGTTGGTTTCGATGAGTGCTACCCCGAGTCGTTAAATGTTGTCAACGAAAAACGACAGTATACTTTTGGGGGAGGCATTTCCGAAATTAAAAAGATTCTCTACGATGCTCATAACGAAATGGGGAAACTAGAGGCTGATGAGACCTATACCCATCATGAAGGACAATTTATCACTGTACATAGAGTTGACCCCAAGACTGGTGAAGGATATTTCTTAATTGCGAGAACAAAGTTTCATCCCGATTCTGATCAAAAGTGTAAGTATAAAAAGGATAACAAGAATTGGTAGATTAAAACTAACTTTTTATAGTATCTGATGTTGTTTTGAAAGGAACTCGGGCTGAATGTGTGTTGTCTGTTGCCCTAACTGTAGACGAAAGCAAGAAGCGAGATGAGTCGCCTGATAAAGTATATGGACTCCCAACAAAAATCGTTTATCTTCCCAAACCACACATTGATTTCTTTGAAGAAGATGGAGAGGACACAACTATAATTCGATCCCCACATGACTTTCCTCAGGGTTCTATTGCCCTTATCAAAACTCACCAATCATTTGTCGATAGAGACTTGGATGATTTGGTGAGGAGTGGAGCTAATGAGGCAGTTCAGAATTTGGACCTTAATGACCTTAACATTGTTTTATACCGCTGTGAAAGTGAAGAGCGTGACTCTAGCAAAGGTAAAGAGGGTGTATACGTTGTACCTAATCATGGTCCCTTGGAATACGCGGGTGTTCAAGGTTGGACGTCGCTATTATTGGAGATTATTTCAAAGAACAATCTGGGCCATCCGTTATGTGCCAACCTCAGAGAAGGTCGATGGGCCCTGGATTATACTGTCAACCGATTATGTAATTATTTGCAACAGTCTCCTAATTTAAAGCCTCTCATTGAATGGTACGAGTCTCGTTTTAAGAGAGTCAAGGAATTACCTCCATTCTTAATCCCAAGGTATTTTGCATTGGTGCTTTACACAGTCCATGCTGCCAGTACTCGAAGAGCTCTGAAACTAATGCCTGAAGCGTATCAGAAGTCCACCTTGTTCTTGCAAGAATTAGCATTGATTTCTGTGCAAATGGTTGGCAAACTTCCAAGTGCATCTATCTTTCCATTTGAAACTGTAGGTTCAATGGCAGCTGGATTACCTCATTTCTCTTGCAGTTATATGAGATGTTGGGGCCGAGATGTGTTCATTTCCTTGCCAGGACTTTTACTTGCGTTAGGTAGATACGAAGATGCAAAAAATCACATTTTGGCATTTGCTGCTACATTGAAACATGGTCTGATTCCCAATCTACTTGATTCGGGAAGAAACCCGAGGTATAATGCCCGAGATGCCACTTGGTTCTTTTTACAAATTATCCAAGAATATTCTCACAAAGTACCTAGCGGGCAAGATATTCTTTTTGAAAAAATCAAACGACGATTCCCACTGGATGATACTTATGTGCCTGTAGACGACTCACGGGCATTTTCCCATACTTCAACCATCAAAGAAGTTGTCTATGAGATTCTCAGTCGCCATGCGAAAGGAATCAAATTCCGTGAAGCTAATGCAGGACATAACCTTGATTCCCAAATGAAGGATGAAGGATTCAACCAGAATATCTTCGTTGACTGGAATAACGGTTTTATTTTTGGCGGTAATCAATGGAATTGTGGTACTTGGATGGATAAGATGGGCGAGAGTGAAAGAGCTGGCAACAAGGGTGTTCCTGGTACTCCTCGTGACGGTGCCGCTGTTGAAATTATCGGTCTTTTGAAGAGCACTCTAAGATGGGTCAATAAATTACATCGAAAGGGTGTATTTGAATGGGATCATGTAATTAATCAGCATGGAGAGAAAATCATGCTACGAGATTGGGAGTCCAAGATTGCTAAATCTTTTGAACATGCCTTTTATGTCCCTACCACTGTGGAAGAAGACGCACACTACGATGTTGACAGTAGTATCATTAATAGAAGAGGTATTTATAAGGATCTGTATCGATCAGGCAAGCCATACGAAGACTATCAACTGCGACCGAACTTTGCTATTGCAATGGTTTCGGCACCCGAGTTATTTGACACTAAGCACGCTGTGAACGCAATTGGATTGGCAGATAAAGTTATCCGTGGTCCTGTTGGTATGGCCACACTTGATCCGTCTGATTTGAATTACAGGCCATACTATAACAATAGTGAAGACTCCAGCGATTTTGCTACATCAAAGGGCAGAAATTATCATCAAGGACCTGAGTGGTTGTGGTGTACTGGATTCTTTTTAAGAGCATTTTTACTTTTTGATCTCAAACGCAAGTCAGATCAAGAAGGTATCTCGGTTGCTGATGTTGATAAGACCCAAGTTTTTGAACAGCTCCGTAAACGAATCTCCGGCCATGTTAAATGGCTTCATAACTCCCCTTGGAGGGGCCTAACTGAATTAACTAATAAGGATGGCTCGTTCTGTTACGATTCGTCTCCTACCCAGGCTTGGAGTGCTGCTACATTAATAGAATTGTATGAAGACGCTCGCAAGTTGGGTGCTAAATCTTGAGTATATTGGGACAATTTTGACATATATATATGTATATCCTCTTATAGAAAGCTTTCATGACTAAGTTACTTTGTTAATAAGCTGCGTTAAGTTTGTCCTACTCTGCATTTGCTCAGGATGGATATTTGACGCGTATATTAAATTTGCTATACTAGGAAACTATGCGTACTTGTTTTAGGTCCAATCCACGAAGGTATTTTGTTTTTTTAAACCGAAGTTTGATTTTCAAAGTAGAAGAGCGGAAGTTGTTTTTTCCCTAATAAGGTATTTATTGATCGCTCGACTGCCGCAGATAAGATAACAGCCGCATTCAGGGTTGGGAACTTGTTTGTTTACATCGATATTACGTTCGAATGTTTTATCGCTAATCTAAACAATTTCAAGGAGATTTAAGAGTACAATGGTGAGTTTTTTTCTGATTATTATCATTTTTGCTTGTCACTAACATTCTGTAGCCACGTAAAATAGCCACAACAGGTTACACCAACCCCTCTGTCAGGGAAACTTCTAGCCCCGGTCGTAGAACCATGTCCGGAGCATTTTCACAACTGACCCCTGGACTTGCAAGAGAGCTAAAGGAGTCTTTTACTTTATTAGATAAGGATGGGCATGGCACAGTTACGCAAGACGATCTGGAAGAAATGCTCATTTCACTTGGCCAAGCGCCCACCAAGGAGGAACTACAAAGCATGATGAATCAGATGGCCAGCCCCTTAACATTCTCGTCATATTTAACAGGTATGTCTGCAAACTTGAATCAGCTGTCATCACGACAGGAACTCTTAGCTGCGTTTGAAGCTTTCCAGGACGAGGACTCGTCTAACAATAGCTCTGGGGTTATTGGGTTAGACGAATTAAAGAGCTCGCTGGCCGACTATGGAATGAACAGTGAAGATATAGACCACTCACTAGCAGCATTCACGCGAACGAGCGGGTTCGCAGGAGATCAATTTATGTATCGAGAGTTCGTCAGTCTTCTCCGTGGCGAAGACAATTAGAGCGTTCACCCTCATCGCGCAGCGGAGCCACGGGTCTGGGCAGTGCCCACGGCTGGATAATGGCCTCTGAAATACTGGCAGAAATTGTCTGTTTATTATTATTATTATACAAATCCATGTGTTAATAACATTTCTTTTCGAGCAGATGGAAAAATAAATATATATATGGGAAGGGTAGATGGGCGAGGTATCTATCCACTATTATTGATCAACAATCAGTTCATCGCAGCCCCAATCCTCGTAACTTCCATCGGGAAGGTATCTTCGAATGACCAAGGGGATTTTACGTTGAGCAAGCTCCTTCATGGCAATCTGCAATGGATCAGTTTCGCCTTCTAAATCAACCAGAACCGGCGCATTCATACTAATCTGCAGTGCACGGGTACCTAGAACACGGGCCCGTTCGTATTTGGTCATATAAGGAGTGGTGGCTCTCTTCTCTTTTGGAATGGCTAGTTCTTTGGCGGTCTTTTTTCTCGGTGCCTGGTCCTGATTCGACACAATCACTGTCCTGCCATCAGTATCGATCTCTTGTGCAGCAACCGCATGGCCGTTTTCACCGCCATTGGCAGCTGCTCCATTGGTCTCAAAGTCGCCATCGTCTGAGAAATGCTCCTCAAAATCACCATCATCGTAGGCGTTTTCGTATCCGTCGTTAAATCTATAACCGCCTGTTAATATAAGATCCCAGTTCTGCCTCTGGCGGCTGGGATCTTCCCAGACTCGTAGCTCCGCAGCTCCGAGAGCTAGGAACACACGCGCAACCAGCCCCGCCAGGGGACCTCAGCTAAGTGAAGGACGGTGGGTCAGAGTGGAGAGCCAGGGGACCGTACGGAACTCAGCGATGTGGCGTACAAACGGCCTGGGTGGAGATCAGCTGGCAGAGGTGTAGGGGAGACAGCTACTTACGCTCCTTCGTCGTCGGACATTCTGTGTGTATATATTGTTTCTTCTCCTCGTGTTAGTCGAGTTTTCCGAGCATGAAAAAAATACTACTGACATAATTCGTGAAGTAGATCCAGGGTAGGGTAACATCGCCGCAAGCTCGACAACTCTCGCATTATAACATACCACCCAGCAGCTGCGAAGCTGGTCTCAGGCAAGGCCGACATTATTTGTGAGAACATTTCCTCGATTACTGTTGTATTTTCGTGCCAGTTCCGTTAAGCTGATGACGGTTCGCTTATGCTATAGACTGTTATGATCACGTTATAGTGTTATTATATTATATCCACTTCCGATAAAACTGTCGAAGTTGATAGAACGAATTCCTCTTGTCTCTCTCCCAACTGTCCGCGCGCACCCGCGCACACCGCCGTGCACCGTAATTTTTCAATCTCCTTACCCTGATACGCTGACCGCCAGCTAAGATCGATCTGAGAGAGGTCGTCATAGTTTTGAGGCCTGATAAAAACAGAGATCAAAATCAGTCAGTCATTATTTCTCTGTCAATATCGATTGTATAATAACCGAAAGAAAAGTTTTTCGAAACGAAACCTCATTCTGGCATTCAATTTGAGGGTGAAACGAAATACTGTTAAAAATATTCAGCCAAGTTTGTAATAACCTCATTATTGTCTCTGTGTGGGATCATAACCAACTTCATCGCAAAATAATAATGCCCGAAAGTACCACCCCCACTGCTGCTGTTTCGGAGCCTGTTGCTGCTGCTTCAGTCTCGAAAATAACTGCCTCTACTCCCACTGCGGAGTCAACTAATAATAATACACCAATTCCAAGCGAAGCTCCTGCTGCTGCTACTCCGGAACCACACCCATCAGGGTTATCCAAACGTGCTCTTAAAAGACTACAAAGAGAAAAGGCTGCAACTGGACCTGTCTCTATCAATGGAAACGGCGCTCTTGCTCCGCATAATGATGACTCTGCTAGACAGAGCCGTGAAGCCTCTGTTGCATCTGCCTCAGATATCAGTTCTGATGACCCTTTCATTGATCACTTGCAGAAACGTATTCGTAACCTTCAAAAGCGTAAAGGCAAGCTCGACAAGTACCACGAGATTGCTGAAGAAGCTAAAGCCAAGCACTTGCCTCCTCCATTGAATGCTGATCAAGTTGCTGCTTTGGCTCAACGCGAAACTGTAGAGGCTCCTCTCAAGGAACTTCAGGATGCCTTGAATCTTTACAAATCCCAAGCTATTGAACATATCGCTCAGGAACGGGCTCAAAAGGCTCAACATGAGGCCGAAGTCGCCAGGGCTTCTGAAGCTGCTCGTTTAGAAGGAATCGCTAAAGGCCGTGAACAATTGCGTCTTACCGTTCAATTCCTCCGTGCTGCTTCTTTCAAACGTCAATTGGCAGATCATACATCCGCTGAAGAAACTAGCGCTTTTGAAGAGCTCTTAAAAGTCGTTTATGCTGGTGACGAGTCTTCATTAACTGCGTTGGATGACTTGTTCGAAGGATCATCCAAGCAAGTATCTGCAGAGACAAAGTCCATCACTTTTGAACAGGTCAAAGAGATCTCCTTGACCCCACCTGAAAGTTTCTTTAAGCCTACTGTTGAAGGTGAAGAACAAGACGAAGCCGAAGAAGAAGTTACTAAACCTGGTAGTGAAAATGATAATACTACTGCCGCTCCCGCTGTTTATCAAAAGACTCAGCCTTCTCGTCCTGTTATTTCCTTCCTCCAAGAAGAAGTAACAGAAGAACCTTCTCAATCTAGAAACGACTCTTATTCTGTTTCTGCTACAGAATATTCTCATAGTACCGTAAACAACAACAGCAACACCACTACCGTCTCGTCCTCTGAAGGGGCCTCCGCTGTCCCTACTGGACCTGCTTTGGGCACCGATTCAAATCCAAAATCAAAGAAAAACAATCAGCGTCGCCCGTATTACCGTAACAACAGACGTAAGGGCCAAAACCAAGGGGAGAATAAGTCCACTTCTCCACCTTCAGCCACCTCTACTGCATAGGCGGTATTATTTCGCTTGCATTCGTTAGCAATTATCTGCATTCTACTGTAAAAATATCTACATATTTACAGTTACTATTATTCCACGACTTGCTTCGGCGGCTGGGCCCTGCCCTGCCACTCGCTTTGCTAGTTGTTTTATCTCGTTTCGCTCTTTAATATACGGTTCTAATTCTCCCCAAGGCAAATCAAACTAGGGAGTATGAAAGCGCCGAGTAGGTTTTCTAAAAAAATTGTCAGTGTCGCTGGAGACACCCTGGTAACTGAAAATACCGGAATGTACTATGATGCACTGTATTTGGTCTTGCACGGCAAATGTCAAGGATAAGAACACCAAGTCTCATCGACTCAATAATCCAAAACCACAGAACCCAAAACGGGCTCAAATTGGCCAGGATGCCCCGGAGGTCAGATCCAGAACGATACACCAAAGATAAGTAAATATCCATGGCGTGCTCTAAAGAGTCACATCAAATGTGCGTACCTTGTTATTGGTTAAACATTGTACCAATCGTTCAATAACAATACACCCGCGCATACAGGTATTATTGTTATCAAGCGATTGTTACCATAGACTAAAATCAATTGAACAAAGCCAAAGAAAAAACTGGGAAAGAAATGAGAGGTGAAAAAGATTGAAATTTTCCTCTTTATATTGTCTGCAAGGATTGACACAGGGTAACCTCCTATAGTCTGTTAACAGTATAAAGTTGTATTAAAGGTTCCGTTTATCATGAGGAAGATCACTACTACTTATAGAACTCAGGGGGTAACACAAGGCGACCTGTAGGCAACTCACCGTATGAGATATAAATGAGACTCAAATCACTATATTCTATACACTGTAGTGAAATACAAGGCGAACCTGGTTCCCAGTGGAAATGCTAGGAGCGAATTCAAACCTTCCTATCAAAAGATCGCATGTTTTCTTACATCCCACTGCCGACATCCTGTTGCCCCCATTATTGAGCGCATTGAATTTGTTGAAGGAGCATGCCGGTGAATACGCGTAAGTTTTCTGCCATACAATGATCGCAGTCAGTGCACTATATTAGAAATTATTTACATATCAGCATATCTAATTTTTTATCCATGTTTCCTTCAGAAATCTTTTACAAAATAACAATTACCAAGAAAATGCGTCCTCAAAGAAATCTACCCGATGCTTAGAGTGGACAATATTGCTAGCAATACCTTGTCTGACATCGTCATTCATCCTATCTGGGCCACAGACAAGGAATGCTACGCTTCCTTCAGCGTCATTTATATCTTGGGCAACTCTAGACTTCAAGTCAGGAGTTCCACACCTGATATCCCTCTGAGGCAGTGATGACAAGGATCCTTTCCTTTCGCTTCCAGAGGAAATCGAATCTGTTTGGTCAGGTACAGACTTCTCAGTGTCAGGGTCAAGTGTAGGCGATTCCTGATCTTCAACCAGTAGAGAAGCAGTTCCGGTGATGCAAATAATTACTTCAATTCGAGGATCTTCAGATATGTGTTTGAGTTGATCTCTGAACCATGAAAGTGGCTGTTCATCCCTAACAACCCAGATAAACACCATTCTTTGAGATCTGTCCTGATTATCCCTAAGCTGGGCAGCGTAGGGATAGATTGAAGTCACGCCAACACCACCAGCAATGAGAATAACAGAATTATAGTGATGAAGTGGATGATAACTTCCATAGGGTCCCTCGACAAGTACGCCTACTCTCGCACTTTGATCGGGTTGAGTAAGCAAGAAGTCTGCAGCATATTTTGTGACTCCTTTCTTAACTCTAGCGAATATAATCAGTTTGCCATTATCATCGAGCTTTGGTGATGTCACCAGAGTAAAAGGATGAGATTGCCAAAATCGGTTTCGTCGCAGGATATTCAAGTATACATAACACCCAGGATAGAACTTCCATCTCTGAGAATAATCGATCTTAAATTCAATAATACTGTCACCATGTAGTTTGATATCTGCTTTGGACGTTACACCAGACCAAAATATTCTTACTACTCTTGCAGCACGATCAAAAGCCCAAATGGCAACAGCAGCATATGAGTACTTTGTACCCTGCATACCACTTACATGGGTCCAAACGGCAATTACGGCCAAAACCGAGAGCAATATATGAAAATAGAGGAAAAATTCATAGTTAAGGGATCTTAGATAGTGAATCGATTGAGTGATCAGGAAGCAGAAGAGGATTGTAGCAGCTACTCCCCAATGAAACCATGCAAATCCTGGAGCCATCGAGAACTCCATTTTATAATACCCTTCTTCAACATAAGCTATGGTATAACCAATACTATGAACCACCGCGTTGAAAGTCAGCGTTCGGGCTATCCATTTATGGAACACATTAAAGGTGTCCATTTCCCAACCCGTAATCCACAATAGAAGGTTATTTCTACCTGCGAAGAGAAGAACCAATACAAGTTCTGCCATGCAGATAACTCCAGCTCGGAAGCCAATATAAGTAGCGTATTGCTCCGATATATTGTCATAAAAGACGCTCTCTTCAATAGTAGGCACACCAACAAATACAAGCAAGATATTCAGTATCACAAAGGAAGCTATTATTAATGATTGCACTCTAGTAGGGATATTGAGTGTGAACCGAAGCAGCTTTTTTGGTGTAGAGTGATGATAACTACCAGTTGCAGGTAAGAAAATCTCTGCACGAAGCCTTCTAGATAGTGGGAAATCGAAATATTTAAGAGCCATGGGTCCCAGTCGATAGCAGATATTAGAGAACGTCTTTAAGACGATGATAATACCCCAAAATGCCAGCATAGCACCTCTAGAAATAAGTTAGTTTCCTGTTGCCCTAAGTTCTTTTTTGGATGAACTTACGCGTATTGACCAGGCTTTTTGCCTTCTTTTCCATCTACGATTTCAGTCTCAAATTTGTGCTTGACGTCACTGTAAGGAATAATAAAACCTTCAGTGTGATTCGAATTTAATTGTGCCTGGGTGAGATTTGAAGGAAGATTAGGCACATTGGCGATCATTTCGGGAATATTGTAACTAAAGGTTGGGGTGGATACTACCAAATAAGGGCCACCTTCGTAATTGAACCCAACTGGCGGACAGGCATAGTTGATATAATTATAGGCGTAATTCTTATAGGCAGCAGTACTACCATATGTCTCGATGCATGCCACTACAGTTTGAAGATATGCCGGCTTTGGGCAGAGACAAGTAGCACTGGTATATGGATTGGACCCAGCAAGAGGGCAACCAAAATTGTAATTGGCTGCTGCCAAGAGACAGGAATACCCATAGATATCCTCTGCCACTGCGGCCTTGGTCAGTAGAAAGAATACAATAGAGTAGTAAAACACGGTTACGCACCTCATCTCTATATTAAAATTCTGTCGATAGCTGTAAAGTAAAACAATCCACCAACGGTGGGCAATGAGGTCAATTTATAGAAAATGATAATCACTCCGTAGATCGGACTTGTGACGTTAATTTATTTGTTATTTGCACCCGCACTATCCCCATGCTAATTCGTGCCCATGCATAACCGTCCACCTCGCAAACAACGGTCAATTAGCATTCGGCAAGCACAAAATAAGCAATTGAATGTTACTTAGAATGGTACTTACTTTTTGTGAAAATGGTGAAATATATGCATTGAACTAGAAGGAAGATGTTGTAGGAATGGGAGCGGTAACAGGAACAGGAATAAAAACGAGTACCGAGAAATTTTTGAATCCGCCAAATAGTAAATCCTATGAGACGTCTCTATAGCTTCTACTATTCATATGTCTTATAGCAGCACTGGCAATTAATTGAATTGACTTGGTTAGCCAGCGCCTTACTTTGGATCTTCGTGAAGTTGACGATCTGTAAGTACCTTAAATTGGCACAACTTTATCAGATCCGACAACTTTTGCCAAGACAACAGTCTAACCTTAATAGGAAATATTTTGATCTGATAAAAAATCTTCCAGAGAAAGACAGGAGCAACAACGGAGCCGACGAGAGGATTGATGTGAGTCACTGTGTGCAAAAGCCTGTAAAGATACGTAACAACCCCTGCTTATAGCTTGATGGTATGAATTCTACTCTTAATGGTATACTTAGTCGTATTCGGCTACCCGACTTTCTTCCGAATACCCACCATCAACGGCGAAATGGTCTGCCCGGCGAAAACCTTAAACTAAACAAAAAATCTTTAACTTACTCACGCAGTTCTGTACCGTCTTTGCCGGGCTACAAGTTTCATAGGCAAGATGAGTCGTACGTTTAACACATAACAGGAAGTAAATGACGGCCCTCGAAGATCTTCGTTTACATATGCAAAAGGCTGCTGCAGCTACGCATTCTTTCCCAGTTGGGAGATATCTGATCTTTTAGATCTTAGATCTTTTTGATAAAATTTTTATCTGATGAAACTGAACCCAGCAGAAGCTACAATTGGCTATAAGTATGAGACAGCGAGACCGACTTTTACGCCCAGATTGATGCCGTGGTCCTGCAGCAGAAGTGGCAGGAAAAGTATAAAAAAAGCCTAGACTTTCACTGCCAATAATAATAACTTGGACAGTGTCGGCGCCACCAATTTTTGTTGCCGAGGTCGCGATGATTATGGAGGTCGTAACGGTGAGTGATCTGAGTTGTGGGTGCTCTGAGAACATTTAGTAATATTATTGTTATTGATATAATGCTGTCATTATGTAGTTATAGTGTTATTATCTGTTCTATTATCACAGTAAAACATAATCTTGTTATAAAAAATAAAGATTAATCATCTGGCCATGAGGGAATCCGTTGGTACAGTCAGAAAGTAAGGACCAGTTACAATTGCATACATAAAATTATCCAAGATGCCAATATTCATGTCATTCCTATGGCTTCGCTGCTATGTACCTTGGTTTCTACAAACCAATAACCTTCATATACCCAATTTAATATGGATGCCGCATACGCTCGAAGAAGGACTGTCACCGTCAACTTAAAGTAAAACTCATCTTCAGCTTGGGCGAAATATCTCCATAAAATACTTTCTTCTTTAGTTTCTCCTACTTGGGACGAGGGTAGGCACCATCTGCTTTTATCTGCTTTTAGTGAAATGCTTCTTTGTTGACTGCGGCCCGAAAGACAGATACGATTCCTCCTTCTTCTCTTGTTTTAGGATAACCGGACCGGAAAGACATGTACACTGATCAATTTCGGCAAACGATCCGGTACACACATAACACCTTCGTTTCTGCTTTATCGTAAAGCGGCTGGTGTTAAGATCTAATATAGATTAACAATGTAAAATGCTACAAAACCAACTTCATCAGGCTCAATATTGTGATGGAATAAATACCTGCGTGCTAATATGGTATATATCTAGTAGTGTTCTGACCTGTTGGCAACTATTAATTTGTTATTTTCTTTTCAAATATATATTTATTCTCTTGTCACTCTACTGTCTTCTTCTAATTTTTTAGTTTATTCTTTTACATTTTCTTTTCTTAAATTCGGGTGAACTAATCCAGTCCTTCTTGTGGGCCAAAAAAAAGTAAAGTATCCAATAAAATTATCAGCTGCTATACATAGTTTCTTATGCGCTCTGCTATGATATTATCTAGTAAACCATAGTAAATTCATACATCGTAGGAGTTGTCGTTTTCATATCTGACTACAAACATTTTATTACCAGAATAATTTGATATTCTAAATGGTATTTTAACCCGCCAGTTATCTCTTGTTCACTGATGGCAATCGAAGACGTAAGGGCTATTCCTATCTATTGTTGTCCATATCTGTCATACTGCTGAGAGTCGTCCGGTCCTGTAACTTAAGCTGTCTCATTGGTAACGGTGGTTCGGTGCCATGTACGAAGACAATCAGACTCAAAAAAGGTTATAAACAAAACCTCGGTAGAGAGACAGTTACCGCTTCTATTTTTATTTGAAATTTCCCGGCATCGGTAATAAAACAATTTAAAACTCCACAATATGGCCTGTTCTGCTGTCATTTCCATTTCCCTAGCTGACTTCTTGCTTACAGATGATTTTCTAGGATTAGGCTGGACATTGGTTGTCTCTTCTAGCATGGAACCAATCACCCCGAACTTTTTTCTGTCGTCCTATACCATCTTTATTAGTGGTATTGCTGTCCTATTTGGCTAAACCATACATCTAAGTCTGGCGAACGCCTATGTCAACCGTATTAATTATGGCTTTTCTTGCTCACGACGGGTGGAGGGAGGTTGTCATCTGTTAAACCTCTAGGTGATTCTACTGTTCACAGTTAGCATCATCATCCAGCTGGCTCGCCATGGTAGATCTGTTAGTGGGCTGCACAAACTGCATAACACGCACGATCATAACCCTACAGAGCCAATGTAGATGTAAGTTTACAGGACATTAAAAAGTCTAACTTTATTTCTGGTGAGTTTATTCTCTCTGAATTTTATTATAGGCTCACGAATCGGGGTTCTCTCAGTTTCTTTAAAATTGCAGCAAATGGAACAAAAAGCCAGTTAATAATCACTAATGAAAGATATGTACGAGCTATGGGAAAGAAACAACTGTTGGATGCAAAATAATCAAGAGTAGTGCTTGCTTAAGATGTTCAAGCTTCTTATAAAATTGTTGTTACTGCTTATCCCTAAATACCTTTAGCGCCTTTTACGTAAACACGATGTCTGCTGAGAGAATAATGTCACACATATATTATATATTGAATACCTTGATGGCTACCCGCTTACCTTCTCCATGAATATGCTGTAAACCCTTTAAATGCATAATATACCTTTATAAGAAACAATTCTTCCTTCACCATAAATTTCAGCGGATCTAACGAAGAAAAAAAAGGAGGCATTCCTTCCAGATTCATCCATTCCAGCCTTCAGCCAGTACGAACCGGCCTCACAAGGGAAGCCGCGTACCTATACACACTAATCTTGAACTTTTACATTTTGGATTTCCAGAATCAGAGTTTTGCCACTTTTACATAACACCTATTGCAAAGCTCGTCAACAAATTCGGAATTGAAAAATTTGTTAAAAGGTCAAATAGTATTATTCCCTGACTGCTGGCTATTGTGACACTTACCCTGATATCTCTGCTCTATCATGACCCAGCCAACTGCCGTAGATTTTAAAAATCTGGGTAACAAGGCATTACTTGAAAGCAAATATGATGAAGCTGTCGAGCTTTATACAAAAGCTATTGAACTGGACTCGACGAATGCAGTATTCTTTGCCAATAGAGCTCAAGCTCACATCAGAAATGAAGCTTATGGATCAGCCATAGCTGATGCTACTGAAGCGATCAAACTTGATCCTTCGTATACAAAGGCTTATTATCGTAGAGCAGTAGCTAGCTCTGCTATTGTCCGTTATAAGGATGCCCTTCCTGATTTTAAGTTAGCAGTAGATAGAGCACCGAATGATAAAGACGCCAAGGCAAGGTATCTGGAATGCCAAAAGATTGTTCGTAGACAGGCATTCGAGAGAGCCATCGAGATTGACGATGTTCCTAGCGTAGCAGAAACTTTGGATATTAGATCCCTCAAGGTTGAAGATACTTATGATGGCCCTGAGTTGGATCTTGATTTTGTCAAAGAAGGTGAATCAGATAAACTTATTCCAAAAGTGACCATGACAAAGGATTTCATTACCCAGACAATCGAAAGATTCAAGAATGGCAAATTACTTCCTAGGAAATATGTTTATGCTATTGTCCTTCAGGCTATGAGGCTTTTCCAGAAGGAGCCAACGATGGTTGAAGTTAAAGTCGACCAGCCTAATCAGTTGATGACTGTCTGTGGTGATACTCATGGCCAGTTTTTTGACTTGCTTGAAATCTTCCGCAAAAACGGTGACCCTTCTGAGAAGCATATGTATCTGTTTAATGGTGATTTCGTCGATCGAGGTTCTTGGTCTTGTGAAATTGCTCTTATTCTATATGCTTATAAGATTCTTTATCCATCCAGTTTCTTCCTCAACAGAGGAAACCATGAGACAGATAATATGAACAAAGTATATGGATTTGAAGGGGAATGTAAACATAAATATACCTCTGAGTCCGTATTCAAGCTATTTTCCGAATCTTTTTCACAGCTTCCATTGGCCACGCTAATCTCAGATCGATACTTTGTTGTTCACGGTGGTTTATTCTCAAATGACGATGTCACACTAGATGATATTCGTAAGTTCAATAGATTCAACGAAAGACAGCCAGGGTTGCAAGGTATTATGATGGAAATGCTGTGGACTGATCCTCAACCGGAACCGGGTAGAGGGCCAAGTAAGAGAGGTATTGGAATCCAATTCGGACCGGATGTGACAGAAAGATTTTGTAAAGCAAACGGTCTGAAAGCTGTTATCCGATCTCATGAAGTTCGTATGGGAGGCTATTCAGAAGAACATAATGGACAGCTCATCACAGTCTTCTCCGCACCCAACTATTGTGACTCTCAAGGCAATAAAGGCGCGTACATTAATATTAAGGACGATAACAAGCTTCATTTCGTCACATTTGATGCGGTTGCTCATCCTGATATCAAACCTATGCGCTATGCTTCCCAGTTGATGGGAATGTAATTAATGTAACGAACCGAACTTGTAATGTATGCATAGTAATTGTTTTATAGTAATTTTCCTTTGATATCGTACTCTTGAAAAAAATACAGATCCGGGCTATGCCCGGTTAGGTAGCTAGATTGATCTAATTTTTCATCTCATCAAAATAATATATATAAATTAAATGCCTAGCATTATGCTTATGGGTTTATGCTGTAGTCTGTTTCTGAGATTTCTTCCACTTATAAATTCTCCTTCTGATATCGCCTATCGATTGTTGATGAATATTTAGTTTCTTATCCCAGAACATGGCTTCGTAATTTTCTCCGTGTTTTTCTACTAGCCTAGAAACCCAATCTTGTTCACGTTCGCTCTGTACTCGTGGTCTTGTCACACCACTAGCTGCCAGCGCCTCAAGTTTCTGGACAACTTCAGTAGTTGTTTCTTCATGCTCTTCCGGATCTTCTCTATCATTTTTGGATTGCCCATATTCGATAGTCACAGTGCCATCTTCGTGTCTAATAATACGTCCTTCCCCTTCTTCTAGTTCCTTATCGTCACTGCTTCCATCACTTTCATCCTCTCTAATAGTTTTGATCTCCTTCTCTTCGCCACCAGCTCTACGCCCTAACCTAGCCGTTAAACCAAGCTTCTTATAGTTCTGTGCTAAAGTGAGTTTGGGGTCCCAGTGTTCAGCTATAATGGCATTTGACTGAATATTGACTTTGGCATGCTTGGATTTGACTCTTCGTGTGTTTCGATTGAGTTTTGATCTCTCATGCTTTCTTCTACGGACTCCACTAGGCATTTTGAATTAAGTTGCTGCTGTATATGATGAATGAATCAAGTGTTTTGCCGCAGTTACTATGTAGATATGTTTAACAGAATTTTTTTGGTACCCGTACCCTGCAGGCACGATAAAAATTTAGTTATCTTGATCTTGATAGCGGCAGGGGGTTATATATGTGTTTGGTATATAGCATGTCGATCATATATCTGGATGATCGAAGCCAAACTTGAAAAAAATTGGGTTACCTAATTTTCTTTTCGCTAACATTTCTCCGATAAGTGGGTTACTAATACAAGAATTAAATTAAATACTGGAAAAGAGATAACAAAACTCTCTATTCGACTTCAGCGAATGCTCGATAGGTGATGAATTCATCTTCCAAACCTTTCAGTTCAATGTCCACACCAGCCCCTACGAAAAAGACGTTGCCAGTGTCAAAGTTGAGCGTCACGCCGTCTCCTGAAATGGTTCCCCTGCCGCCAGTAGAAACGAGGATGCTTGGACCGTCGATGGCCTTGACGGTCCCAGTAGCGCCAGGTTGGATTTTCGCTTGCAGAACAGCGAATTCATCAATAGGGGGGTTATAAAGAGTGAACTCAGTGTTTTCACCAGATGCGCGAGGGAATGGCAAAGGCTCCATCTTTTGTTCAATAACTGGGGAATATGAGTAAGTGAGCATGGAAATTAACGTGTCTACATCTTTGAACTTGGGCGTGAATCCAGCACGAACCACGTTATCACTTGCGGCCATACATTCGATTATATCACCGGAAATGTAAGCGTGAGGGTCCTTTGCTCTTAAAAACATCGCTTCACCAGGAGACAGTTTTACGTAATTGAGCAATAATCCACCACAGAATAAACCAATATCGTTGGGAAACTGACCATTGAGACGAATGAGCAAATTGGCTAATTCAGAGTCTCCTAAGGAAGGTCTACCGAATCCAATAGGCTCTCTTTGAGCTCTATGGATAAGCCTGGCCGCGGCATCAGTGACATGTTCATCGCTGGATCTCATCAGCTGGCCAAACAACTTCTGCAAAACCTTCTTATTCTTTTCATCCTGCTCGGATCCGGCGGCAGGATGTTCGTGCCCAGTGACAGTCTGTTTAAACTCGTCCGCGGTCCGAGAACCCACTAATTCAACGAACTCTGGCACATTATCCAGAATCTCCACAATCTGCTCCAGGGGTCTGAACCCGCAGAACCCTTCAAATTCAGTAACAGCAATAGCCATTTCTGGCTTATGATTAGGATCCGGGTAGTTCTTAGGATCTCTCTTGTGCAAAATAGCTCCTAACTCCTTATCAGGATGGGCCTGGATGCTGAGCGCTTTATTAATAGAGAGCACCTTGAACAGATAAGGTAATTCGCCCTTTCCAAACTTATTGGCCACTTTATCATTCAAAAGTCCCTCATCCTTGGTAACAATGTCACGTAATGTCTCTCCGCTATTGATGTTTTTGGATGGAACACTAGGATGGGTTCCCATCCAAAGTTCAGCATATGGCTTACTCTGATCAATGACAAACTCCTTGTCGGAGCTAGCAGCAAATTGCGCAGCAGAACTTGTCTTTCCAATCTTGCCTGCTCTTTGTTAGACTTTTTCCCTTGGGGTCTTCCTTCCTCTGGCGACTGGGCTCTGTCCAGATAAGTCGTGCTCGCGAAGCGAGAGGTTGAGAAACCTACCCCAATCATACGATTGAACACCTGTGAAATGTTGTTAGTAATCTGCCGGTGTCAACTTCCTACACGATCCAAATAGCTCGCGAAGCCAACGGGTCAGGGCGCTGCTCAGGCCGCTGCTCAGGCCGGAGACACGCCCAGGGGCCCACTTCCAAAGCCATATCTTGCAAGCAAAGCACACTTACCGCAACTCAATTGAAATAATTTCTCACTCATTGTTTATTAGATCACACGTGTAATATGTTAGAAACGAGACGGTTAGACAAGACACGTAAATGTGGATACTGATATAGATCTATGGGATGTTAGGGTAATTTCGCAGATGAGTTGCAACGGCTGCCTCCTGCACATGCTTAGAAAACACTGCTCGCCAATTGCACAGATGAAGAAGACGGGTAATTAATCTAACACACATTTTCTTGGACCATTGTAGCGCTACAGGGACAGCGATAGACTAGCTAGTAAGGAGAAAATATTAACTTCAAGCGTGAGAAGACCTTCGATTTATCTGCATTCTTCTGTAGTCATTTTCAGGCATATGCTGTAATGTGACTACTGATATGCTTCAAACGTAATGCTTCCAGATCAGACAGATCCTCCAAAATTCAGTCTTGCATGTAAACAAGCACTCAAATTCACTTCCTAGAATTGTTTGTAGACAGGATGACTATGTGCTGCTATTCCAATTAATCCGAAATGACAAGCAGATCCATTGGTACTGACAGGCCGCAAGACTCTGGTCATTTAACTGGGCAAGAGGCCAAAAAAGCAACCCCTGTTTCTCTGCCTTCTGCTCAATCGTCAATGCCATCGCCAACAACAAAAGTACTAGGTGCTAACTCTAGAGTTCTTACCAACAAACCCAAGGTCGAGTTGAAAACAAAACCATCGACGCCGTCTAAGCCAAGATCTGAATACATTGAAACTGATAGTGGAAACCGGATTTCCCGCAAAAGCGCCATCCAAGGCTCTCAATATATTGTTCTCGGTGGTAAATCTTTGATTGAACATGAAGTGGTTTTGCGAGGTGACCTTCACAGGTCTGATTCGAAAAGCCCTGTCATTGCTATTGGCCGGTACACGATCCTTTGTTCAAAGTGCTCCATCACTCCTCCCATTAAATCTGATACAAGATATCCCGTCAAAGTCGGCTCCTATGTCTATATTGGCGAAAACACAACCGTTCAAGCTGCCGCCATCGGCTCGTGTGTTTACATCGGTGATAATTGTAGCATTGGAATGTTTGCCATTATAAAAGATGCTGTTGTCATTGCGGACAACACTGTGATCCCACCATTCACCGTCGTGTCACCATTTTCTAAGGTCTCTGGAATTCCTGGCAAATTAATTGAAGAATTACCTGAATCTGCTGATGAGGTGCTTGAACTATATGCTCGTAGAATGTATGCTGGTATAGACGTCGGACCATTACCGTTTTAATCGCCAGCTATATCTGCCAACTTTCGGGCCTTGGTGCAATAGTGATATTAGGCGTGCCTGTGGAAAGAGTTCCTAGTCCTTTTTTATTACCACTAGGATGCAAAGTATATACTATACGGATATACTCTTGATAGGTAGCCTTTGCATTTGAAGTCCATGGATATTGTTCCTATCAAGCCTGTTCGAACTGTTTCACAGTGCGTATTATTATTGAGGACAAAGTAAGTGATCCATGCTCTGTATCGCGGTGTCAGTTATGCTACCTCTAATTTCCTCATCCTCTAAGAAGCTCGTGGATTGGTGACCACTCGAGTCGCAAGATTTCACGTTGGCCGAATAATTTATTCAAACAGAGACACTTGATTTTCAACGTCACATATGCCAAGCTCAACACCCATTACATATACTCAGGAGTTGTTCAAAGTGTAGTCCCGGCGCGCTTGGCAGGATACTCTGAAGAAATGGGTTCTACTTACACAAGTTGTTTGTGTATACCAAAAACTGGTCTCTCTTGTTAGAGAGATGGAGGGGGTATCGCCCCAAAACTACAGCATTACTTCTTCCACTCACTATCCAGGAAAAGCGCTAAAAATATAGATAAAACGCATCTCTCGACCGTAGTAACATGGCAGGCATGATTGGGATATGCAAATTTATATTTTTATACCGTGAACCAAATGCATCATCTGTCCGTGCCAAATTACTATTACCATCCCCATACTATTTGGGGATTCGATGTAGAGGGGCCTGACTCCGGCGGCTGGGCTCTGCCCAGAGTCCCAGCTCCACTTCGCATAGGTTTTCGTTGACTAGTGATATGGGTGTACGGGCGAAGCCCTGCCGCCGGAGGCAGGCAAGAGACAATAGAGAGGGTATAATTGAAGGAAGCTATTAAAGGGCGAAGGGGCTAAGTAGGAAAATATTAGGGAAAAGATGACAACAAAAGACATGGCTATAATAAATGGCAAAACAATAGGTGGAAAACAGGCAAAAAAACATTAACAAAGCGAAAAAGGGTCTCTTCTTTTTTATCTTTTATCTCTTATAATTACTTTGTTTCTTCAGGGATATTTGTTGATAGCCAAGAGAGGCCTTCTACAAGACCCTCGCCAGTCTTTGCAGTAGAGGCTACTACGCACCAAGTTCTTCCTTTAAGAGTGTCTAATTGCAGTTTTTCGGTCACTTCCTTTGGATGCATGGCATCGGGGAGATCCTGCTTATTAGCAAATACAAGTAGCAAAGCGTCTTTCATTTCCCTGTCATTAATGATCCTGTGTAGTTCTTGTCTGGCTTCGTCGATACGGGCTTTGTCAGCACTGTCGATTACGAAAATAAGTCCCTGGGTCCCAGTGAAGTAATGTCTCCAGAGAGGACGAATTTTCTCCTGTCCACCTACATCCCACACATTGAACTTGATATTCTTGTACGTGAGAGTTTCAACATTGAATCCTACAGTTGGAACAGTCGAAATACTGCCAGGCATGTGTTAGATGGATCCCGTGCTCAGCCTCCGGCTGCTGGAGTCTGGACTTTTTGTGCTTCTTCTTCTTCTTACCCTTGGTTTAGTTTGAGTTTGTAAAGAATAGCTGGTCGGTGGTTAGTATTTAGATGCCGGAGTAACGAGCGGGCTGTAAAGCGGGCGGTACTTACTAGTTTTACCAGCGGCGTCGAGACCAAGCATCAGAATTCTAGGAAGGACGGGGTTAGTACGGATAGTAGGCCAATGCAACAACGCGACTCAGCTACGGCCAGCCAGTGCCAAAGCCAGAATCA